>JANTCA010015532.1:0-25556 GCA_024741275.1 Chironex yamaguchii | reverse complement strand
ATCACCGTTTTCTTGCTCAAGGAACACTGTCATCCGACATTCCCAAGACACTTTCTCAAAAAATGCTAGTATGCAATATCACCGTTCTCCTTCACCAAGAACACTGGCTTCCAGCATTCGGAGGACACTTTCGTAAAGACTCTAGTATGCAACAATCACTTTTCTCTTTGTTGAAGAAGACTGTTATCTACCATTAACAAGACACCTTGTCAAATTGCGCTATTATTTAACATTCACGAAACACCTCAAGGAGTGCTGCAAAGGGTCATGTTGATTTCTTTAGAAAATCAATTTTAAACTAAAGGCCGAAAAAGGACAAAGCAACCATGCTAAAAGGATGCAATGACTAAGCACACACTCATTGTTTGTCCTTTAAAAATTGGACACAGTAACCATTCTAGGTTTGCGTCGTGGACATCAATGCATACAATCAACTTTGAATAGATTTTGCAAAAGTTTCTACCTCAGTAAATTCAAATATGTAACAATATTTCCTTTTACAGTAACGTGTAGATTGCAAACAAAACAAGGCACACTGCTGCAACAGAATGATATAAACCGTATCTTTACAATCAGTGATGAAGTTCGTTTAGAGATAAGCCCTAACAAGACGTTGAAAGCGGCTGTGTATGCAGGGCTCCACCCAAGAATAATTGACATTATCAAGTGAAACCATCTCTTATTTAAGTGTCAAGGGAAACAGTCCTGCGAATACGAACAGCACGAAGAAGACCAAGCTTCAATGCAGTTTTCTTGTTCACTGATTTTAACGAGCCAAAGAAGGGTTGTGCTTTCCATGGAGCAGGTGGTCGAATTTGCAATTTCGATATCTTGAAAATCATACAACATAGAACGTTACGATCAAATGTATGTTAATCTTGTTTTAAGCTAAAAATAAGTGACAAAATGTACAGGAAATCTCTGGAATTGAAAAGATTCCTTTGACGAGAGAAATGGGATTCAACGAAGGATTTAAGATCATCTATGTTATGTCTGACATTGCTTTATCATACTTTCAAACAAAAAAACTATAATTTAATACGATATGTTGACACGGATAATGTTGCTTGAAAGAGATCAGTAAGTACGTTAGGGTTAGAGCAGAAGCTTTGTTTTGTGGCCACAATACTTCAGTTTGCAATCACTGCCTTTTCCTTATAGTCAATAACCAATTTTGGCTGACTGTCCAAACATCACGTTATAATCTAGTGATAATAAAATACAGCATTGTTGATATGCAGACTTCAGAAATGATAATAAAAGATCATGAAATGCTTATTTTTGTGAAAAAACCAAACTAGGAGCAAACAGGACTTTCCGATGATTTTGTAACAAGGGTATTTTTTTTCTTATTGTTACTAAAGCAAGGAATTTGCATCAACGTCTTAAAATTTAACATGTATAACACCATGGTATTTGTACAAAACAGTCTGGCCTGTAAATGAATTAGCTAGACAAAGCATTCAGAGAAAAAAAGTCACATTTCAAGCACGCAAGCAAGCAAGCAGACGAAAGTGTAATGAAGAATTGTAAGCCCTTTTGCAATTTGATGTTTTGCTCGATGAAACGCATTTATTACACAATCATTCCATACTAAACACTTAGGAGCAAATCTCTCTGGAGCGGTGTCATTTTACATGAGGTATTTATTTTGTAAACAATTTCAAAAATACACCAAACTTCACAGAAACCATTAAGCAGATCAAGCAATTATTTGCATATTTTTAGTAAATAGGTTGGAAAATGTGAGTTTTAACTTCTGCAGCAAGAAATAACATTAGACACCAAATCTATTCTCTATTGTGTTGTGTTTTATACTTATCCAGGCACATACGTATCAAGTGAATCCATGATTAGCTTTTAGTGATGCTAAATGTATGTTAACGATAGTGTGCAAAATGCTATTGATTTAGTGACACCTGGGAAAGGTTAGTCAACAACATGTTTTAATAGTAAGCAATAATCAAAGATTTATAGGTGTAGCTATACAAAGCCAAACAAATAAAGGTGTAGCTCTCTTTGTTTGTAATGCACAGAAAATGAAAGAGAGAATCCCGCAACATCTAAAAGTGCTGAAGATGAGAAAGAAGTATCAGGTAAGGAAATAAAATCAAGGAAAGAAAGTAATTTATCATGCACACCAAGATTAATAGCACAATCCAAACCTTCACATAGACTTCCTACATAAGAACATTATTCGGTTTGATTTGAACAGCAGAAAAAATTTTAATCTTAAAATACTTGAATCCTGGCGTTCAAGCCACGCCAGCTAAATCGTTTCAACTAGTCACAAACTTTAAATGTCTACTATACCAGTAGTTGTAGATGAATAATGTTTCATCAAATGTATCTCTGGCCTATTAACGCACACGATAATATTTGCCATGTTATGGCATTTTACGTTGGGGTGCCAAACGTCTTTAACGTTGGAAAGCCATTAGTGAGGATTAATCGTAATTCTGACCTTTTTACACTTTTCTTTCTTCGTCGCAACATTGTGTGTAGAACTAATCAACCTTTCAATTATTGTTTGACTAAATGCTTCAATATGAATAATCTTCTCTATCTATAATGTACAGAAGAAGAACTAACACCTAAATCTCCTGAGCCCCCCAAATCCCCAGGCGAAATAGAAGGAAAAATTGATAAAGGTAAGAACTTGTTAATCAATAGAACATCTATCACATGAAAATCTTCTCATTCACCCTCTACGACTCTTATGTTTGGAAGAGACAACTAACCGTGAAAAGATAAGGATTATAGAGAATGTGAGTTTGATAAATTGAAAAGTTATTGTGTTTCTATTTCATTGTGAGGGACACAGCACCATGTTATTTTTCACAACAAATTCTGCGGAAGAATTTAAAGTTTAAACTGTCATAAATTTAGAAATTTCGTTATATTACGAGGTAGATGTCACTTGCATACAATGTGTTCTATATGTTGATGGAAAAATACAATAGCCGCACTTGTATAGAATCTCTAAAACTTCCAGTTATCCTTTTTCGACTAAATAAATAAATATCAATGACCTTATCTATCTACTATATACAGAAGAAGAACTAACACCTAAACCTCCCGAGCCCCCAAAGTCCCCAGCTGAAACAGAAGAAAAAATTGACAAAGGTAAGAATGTGTTGATCAACAAAAGATGCATTACTTGAAAATCATCTCATTCATCTTCCTCTCACTGTCACTTTTAAATGACCCTTGCCAACCATAAGATGACAGGAATTAAATAAAATGTAAGCTTGATAATTGAAAAATTATTGTTAACGCTTTGAGCGACACAATGCCATTCTAATTTTCACGACAGGCTGTACGCAAACATTTAAAGTTTAAAGAGTCATCAATTAAGAATTTTCTTTAAATTACAAAATAGATGTCATCTGCTTATTTTCCTCCAGAAGAGACTAATATGTTTGCCTTGTGATAAGCTACTCACATTCAGTAACGATGTGTTTTATATGTTGATGGAAAACATCAACATTAATTGCACTTGCTTACAACTTTGGTAGCTTTCAATTATACTTTTTTGGCTAAATGCTTCAACATAAATAACCTTCTCTATCTATAATGCACAGAAGAAGAACTAACACCTAAACCTCCCAAGCCCCCAAAATCCCCAGGTGAAACAGGAGAAAAGATTGACAAAGGTAAGAATTTGTTGATCAATAGAGCATCTATCACATGAAAATTTTCTCTTTCACCCTCTCCTACTCTTATGTTTGGAAAAGACAACAAACGGCGAAAAGATAAGGATTATAGAGAATGTGAGCTTGATAAATTCAAAAGTTATTGCATTTTCATTTTGAGGGACCTTACCTTAGACTTTAGTCCGTCCTGCGTTTGTGGCGCATTAGACACTGCGTTTTTTTCCATCGAGACCGATTGAGGGAAGCAGTTTTCATTTCAGACCATTTGATTCGCATTTCTTTCAGATCTTCTTTAAAAGTTGATTGCCAGGTTTTCTTAGTTCTCCCATTTTCTTCGAGAAAAGACTAAAATGTTTGCCTTGTGATCAGCTACTCGAATTTGACAACAATGTTTCGTATACGTGTTTGAATCCATCTACAATGGTTGCACTTGCCCACAACCTTGGTAACTTTCAGTTACACTTTTTTTGACTAAATGCTTCAACATGAATAACCTTCTCTATCTATAATATGCAGAAGAAGAACTAACACCTAAATCTCCTGAGCCCCCCAAATCCCCAGGTGAAACAGAAGAAAAAATTGATAAAGGTAAGAACTTGTTAATCAATAGAACATCTATCACATGAAAATCTTCTCATTCATTTGCCTCTCACTGTCACTTTTAAATGACCCTTGCCAACCATAAGATGACAGGAATTAAATAAAATGTAAGCTTGATAATTGAAAAATTATTGTTAACGCTTTGAGCGACACAATGCCATTCTAATTTTCACGACAGGCTGTACGCAAACATTTAAAGTTTAAAGAGTCATCAATTAAGAATTTTCTTTAAATTACAAAATAGATGTCATCTGCTTATTTTCCTCCAGAAGAGACTAATATGTTTGCCTTGTGATAAGCTACTCACATTCAGTAACGATGTGTTTTATATGTTGATGGAAAACATCAACATTAATTGCACTTGCTTACAACTTTGGTAGCTTTCAATTATACTTTTTTGGCTAAATGCTTCAACATAAATAACCTTCTCTATCTATAATGCACAGAAGAAGAACTAACACCTAAACCTCCCAAGCCCCCAAAATCCCCAGGTGAAACAGGAGAAAAGATTGACAAAGGTAAGAATTTGTTGATCAATAGAACATCTGTCACATGAAAATTTTTTCAATCCTTTGTCTATTCTTAATGTACTCAGAATTCAAGGCTCCTTTACCAAAAGTATTTAAACATGACGCATTCGGGTATGCCAGCACACTCCAGTGCCGTGTTTATTCAGAACTTTTGTGTGCTTGGTTGAAAATTATGTACTGAATGATAAAGCTTACGGTGTAAATTTATGGTCTGAAACATTCGAAGAGTTAAAATACTGAAGGGCATAAATATCGACTGTCGGCTTACTTTTGAAATTTTCTGAGATCATCTGAGATTTTACTTAAACTATTTTAACAATAGTGGTCTGAAAAGCTGAAAATGCCAGTCTCAGTTTTTAGAACTTTGAGTTCGAATTTCTTAATTCCATGGCATTAGTTAGTTAGATGCAGCTTGTAACCAAAATCACGACACGAGTTTAAACACGTGCTCTTATCAGCTACGGAGTGTCAGAAAACATCATGTACGATTTCTCATATACGATTTCTCTAATCGTGGCAAAAGTATACGTCAAATAAAACTGTCATAGTTTTTACTTTGAAATTAGCGTATATATTAAGGTTACATGCCAATTTAAATCAGCATATTCAGTGTTTATTCACTTGCCGTATCTTAATTCATCATTATCTCCTACTAAGAACTATAATTAAGTCCTTTGAAGGAAAGACAAGAATGAACAACGATAGTATGGTGTCGGGCTAGATAAGGAGAACGATTTTAATGTGCTTGTTTAAAAAACGTTACATGCATCTGTATCATGATTATATGTAATCAGCTTGATTGTTTTTCAAATTTAGATGTTTTAATAAAAACAGCATTGTTTTCCATTCTTACTGCCCCAGATGCTGTAAAGTAATAACAATTTTTCTGGGTTGTCGACATTCTTTGTAATCCAATCACTTCTTTACACGTGTAGAGTCACTGATGACTACAGTGAACGTTCTTTAGTCTTCTTAATCTTACTTCAAATCAAGTAATTTTACCAAAGATCTCTTTGGTAGCACAAGAATTATCACAGTTGAAATCAATAAGGATTTACACTTAAAGAGAAATTTATATTAATATATAAATTAGACAATTTTACATAATCAAATTAAAGACATGCCTCCGGTTTTAGCAAAACACGGTAGATCGAGTCATGCCAACACAGACCTAAACGAGATAAAATATTGTTAAAATGAGATAGACAACAGAAACTATATATAAATAATTGATTTCATTAAATTCTGAAAACGTTTACGGATTTTAACTTAAATTTAAACAAATCAGGAACTTCAGTGAATAGAACTGTTACTACAGCAATAGCAAAGTGGTAGAGTACATCTTTGCATGCGGACCTTTTACTGCTCTCAGATAAATATTTTTTAAAAGCAATTTTAGCTTTAACACAAGAAACAATTCATCACTTTATCATTCGTTCAAACTTAACATTTGTGTAACTTTTGTAACGCACAGATAACAAACTAATCAATCCAATCCCAGGAACTACAAAACCTGAAAGTGGGAAAGACGAAAACGAAGAAAAAGGTAAGCAGGTGAAATTATGGTAAAACACACACAAATAATGCAGCACCAATAACACTCACTGCTTACACAACCACGAAGTATTTATTTACATGTCGATTAGTACAAAACGTTATTTTTTAATACTTGAGTATCAAAATCTGTGAGTTAGTGAAGATGCACATTAACAGATGCTCCGGATATATGATGTTACTACATGATCATACACAAGATGAAAGTCAGTATCCAAAAATATAAAATTAAAGACAATGATAAATTTTGCTGCTTTTAAAGTATTATAAAAAATGACTTGAATATCAATTGATCGAATCTAAAAAACATGGTAAAATTAAATTGAAACCCGAGAAAACAAACAATCAAATAAAAGAGAGTGTTTAGATTGCTTCAATCAATATCCAAACAGAGTGGAATTTATAAAAACGTTTTCTTGATTAACACCAATTATACTCGCCATAAAATTGCAGCAGCCAAAGTGACAATAGCGTTTCAAATGGTTCACGATAATGTTACTTTGTTATTACAAAGCATATCAACAAATTAGGTTTGGTTATCATGCTACCCAAATTTGACGTTAACTTTTATTACTGATATTTCTTCGGTCCTTCAGCAGCAAAAAGGATAACATTGCTTCATAAACCAAGAAAAAACATTTAACGAAAGCATTATGATTTTTTAAGTACAGGTAAAAAAATAGTTTTATAATCTTTACACTGTCACATATACACATTTGATAACATTTCATGATTTCTTACTAAGATTGTTAGGAATTGCTCTTTGTTTTGATCATTACATGACACTAGTATTACTATCATCAAGAACCGTAGTAATGGTAGTTAAAGAACATAACTTAAGTACGTAGGACACAGCTAATGGGTTTATCACAATATGTCGATACAGAATTCCAAAACTGCTTTGTGTTTAAGCCCTAAGATAAGAAACGCATTTTCCCGTGTACTACAAGGACAATGTTATTATTAGAAATATTTCGAAGAGAAACCCTGTGGATATAATAATATAGAAATATATTTTACTAGTAAACGCTTTACGTTATTCTTTATTTAATATTTTCCGTAACCTTAATTAATGTTAGATTAATAAATATTAGACAAAGATAAAAGAATTAAAGTTAATACTTCCATTTTAGCAAGTAACATTGACATTGAGTTCGAGTATAGTTGGTACTTTTGTAACATATCACTAACCAATTTAATGTAATTCTCATTTCAAAATGAACAGACGATGAAAACATTATGAAAAGCCCCGAGTCCCCAGAACCCACACCTACCCCAGGAGAAAAGGAGGAAAAAGGTAAGAAAGGAACTTGAAAAGTCAGCACTTTCTCATCATCAAGCAAAGTCATTCATTGTACAATTCCACGCAAGATTTATAAAAACACCCTTCAGATTCACTTGAGCAATTAAACGCTAATTTTGAGTAAACATTAACGTTCATGCCACAACAGTGCTTTCTAAACATTTTTAGTCTGCCTTGCATAACCATTCATTGTTGTAATAAAGCTCGGTTCCATAGCAACAGGACCAGTTAAACATTTTTTCTTTGTCTTGCATACATATTCACTCTTGCTGTTCAGTTCAACTCTGCATCATTAAAAGTCATTTAAACATTCTTTCTTTGTCTTGCATACACATGCAACTTTGCTACACTGCTCGGTTCTGCAGCAACAGAGTTTTCTAACCATTCTTTCTTTGTCTTGCATACATATTCACTCTTGCTGTTCAGTTCAACTCTGCATCAACAACAGTCATTTAAACATTCTTTCTTTGTCTTGCATACACATGCAACTTTGCTACACGGCTCGGTTCTGCAGCAATCAAAACGCAACAAACTATTGCGTTAGAGCTCTCGTCATTGCAATGTTAAGGGAGGACAGGTCCCCGGAATACAGGAAGGCTTTTCTGTATGCAATACTACTTCAGAATATTTTTGATTAAAGTTTTTGACACTGCTCAGAATGCTTAACAGTCACTACATCCTTATCAGAAATTAACATTAAAGGACATGATCGACCAAGGGAAGAAACAAAAGTGTTTAATCAAACAAATTAACTTTCAAAATATTTATTACTTCATCCTAATCTATTTTCACCAAAGTACAAGATAGACAAGAATCATGGACGTATATTGCAGTGTCCGACGTCACATGAGCTATTTCAGTTCCAATTAACAGTATATTTCAGTTTACTTGTCTAATTAATCACAGGCGCTGTACCATTGACCTAGATTTCTATAAAGCCTAACCACCATGTGAGGTTCATATACCTACCGTTATAATTAAACAAGACTATTTGATATGCAAAATCAATAATAGTCATCATAAAAACACCTCAAACTTTGGTCTAAAACCATCACAGTTACGTTTACTGATAGGTTGTACATGCGCTGTACAAGAAACGCTTACATACGAAAACAGATTGTTGTATCTAAGCTAAAGAAAAAATATTGCAAACATTCATACTGCACAACATCGCTTTTCAGACATTTCTTTCCTTTCCAGTTTCATTTATCATTCTTCCCAATGCTCACCAATGTACACCATGCAAGTAAACAGCGTAGAAGATTTGCCTCAGATATCTCCGTTGTTTACGGTTTGTTTACTTCAGTATATCTTAAACGCTGTTTGCTTCGGAACAAAGAAATAGTCTTTGCTCTAATTGATTGCTTTTGTTGAATGTTATATCTATGTGATTCACAAAAACTAGATGCTGGGATCATGACAATATATTGTGTCTACCTTCCAGCGCTTTTCACTTATTGTAGGAAATCTTTAGTGGAAGCTCTAGCTCACTTTAGCACTATATTTATTGACTTGCTCTCTGTTACTTTCATCTACTCTTGAAATTCGTGCCACTATATCATCGTGAATGTTTTCAAGAGTAAGACATTGGTCAGGTATCATCAAAACACTTTGGTTATGAGCTAAGCACAAATGTTTCACCGGTCCTCCACAAACATTCTTCAACTAAGCAGTAGCTGTTTATGGAAGAACTATGCTGTGAATACAGATCTCCAAAATTTACCTAATTTCAATTACAAACGCAGAACAGAAACCAGCACAACCATTGTCTGACCAGCCTCCTGAAAATTCAACAGAAGAAGAAGAAGAAAAAGACTATGAAGGAAGTGGTACGTACATCCCCTTTCACTGCATAATAAAGGAGTCGCAATTTCCTTTTTTCATTTGAAATGTTTGCTCATATTATAAACATCTTATCATAGATAAATTTACAGCTCATACACAACAAAAACACTAAAATAAAGCAAGAAATAAAACATAGCAGATATTAAATCTTGTCGGAATTAACAAAGAACCATACGTCTGTGTTCTTCGATAGTCCATTGACTATATATGCATATTCTATGCATATTATGTATCATGTATCATTTATATTCTGAGCTATCTATCAATATTTCTATATGTGTTCTTAAAATTCTGAGAGGACAAAGACCTCTGTCATAATAATAATTCAGTAATATTTGTTGAGAAAATGTATTTAATTATGCTCTTATTTAAGACAGTAGATTTTTGGTCTTGCAAATTATAGGCATACGTATTCATAATCATACTCATAAATGATTACAAGCTCTGTTAACAGAAATTTTCTTACTGCACGAAAATTATATATCGACAAAAAATACTCTAATACAAGCCAACTTTACATATTTACTAACATGAATATTTAGATTAAAAATTAGGATTGACAAACAGAGAAATACTTTTTAATGTTACGTAAATAGTGCTTGATGCAAAATATCCAGAAAAAACAAAGAAGGTTGAAACACTATTCGGTGAATATACTTTGTAATTAGCCTTTAGCCTAACAACTTTTGACAACTCACTGATCAGTGACTGTTTTGTTGTCTATATTTGCGTGATTGTACACACATGCATATATGTATATATTGCTTGTATATTGCTTATATGCGGAAAACAAGAGCTGCATCCAAATTAGCTGAAATCGGAGTTAAGACCTTTGGATTGTTATACAATCTCCATAGAAAAAACTTTCATCACGCCTTTGACTTTAATCTTTATCTGTATATCAGGTTCAGTCAGGGCTAGGTATATGTATTATTGTGGGGGAGTCAATGGGGATTGAACTCGCAACTCTCCTGCTCAAAATCCTACTCTCAAATCCCGATTCTGACGCAAATGCTTTATGAAAGAGGTTTCAAGTCCTTAGTATCGCGAGCTATTACATATATGTAAGATTCCAAACTTATCCAGAAAGAGAAGTTTGTAGGCAGCGCATTTGACGAGGAATTTTTTATTGATTTAGCAGAAATACTCGGTAGCTCAATCAAACACAATGGAGGCACCTTCAAAGCCTGTAAATCCACATTATGACCTCCGCTGGGCAAATTCAAAGGTTATATATGTGATTAAACATGATAATTATAGTGTCAAGGAACGAAAATGGAAAGATTTACAGAATAGGAGATTATTGATTGAAGTCATAGTCAGGTCAGTTAGTAGGTCAAATTCCTTCTCCTTACTTTAACGTAAATCTCTAACTTGTACCTTTTAAACATGGCAGCAAAGTCAGTAACAAATGGCAATCTGCTTGATATCTCATTGGGATCCTGAAGTAAAATATATAGATCACAGGATTTAAATTGTCAACGTATTTCCCCTCTATACGCCTTTTGTTTACAAATGGTAAGTCTCATGAATGAAAACATCTATAAGCTGACATTACTAATATTAAAATTAATAATGCCATCATTTTGCATGACGTCATATTTACCTTGCATGCTGAAATGCTTGCTTTTCTCCAGCATTTCTCAGTTTTCTCAAGGTGATACGTTTCAACTTGTAATCTTTTGCAAGTGGCAAGCGATTACGCAACCGGTTTCTTATGAACATTAATTTATTTAAAAGCTTTTTTCGCCTGATACTCTTCAGAGCATGAATTGTCAGAAAGGAAAGTATAGATATATGGCTACTTTTTTATTAAGGAGGAAAATCAACCTCATCAGAATACTTGTCAATAGAGCACCTGGTATTTGTTCAAAATCTAAATGAAATTTGGAACTGGGGAAAATAAAATCTATTGTACTTGAAAACAAGCATCCAGAGGATGTTGTTTCCAGAATTTTCAAAGAAAACTTTACAGACCTTTTAACCGAAAATTCTTTTGGGCCACAAAAATGTCCCGTGTACTTAAAACGTCCTTGCCTAGGTAATGTTTCACGATCCACTCAGATTATCCGCACAGATTAAAAAAGCTGTAAGTGTTTCTCTGCCACCAATCCCAGAATATTTTCAAGACTGGGAAGACCTTGCCATCCATTCATAAGGACTGCGTACCTACCACACAAAAAAGCTTAGTAGTATATGAATTTTTGTGCCGATGTGAAGCTCGGTATTTAGGTCGCACTTCTCAAAGATTGGGTGACAGGATCAAACAACAGGTTCCAACAGTGTACGCTAAGCATCAATTCCTCCTAGAGATCAGCAATCTCGTGCTTGCAAAGAGAAAATGACTGCCGAAACATACAATTTTGAAAGTTCACAATGCGCCAAAATGTATAAAGATGAAAATTTTTGCACAATTGGCACAGCTAGATTGCCCTTTGATCTGAGTGTATTGGAGCTTATTTACATTTGAAAGAAGAAAGCCAGGAAAAGAATTTGTAGAAAAGAATTTGTAGAAAAGAATTTCTGTAGAAAGAAGAATTTGTTTCTTCAATAAGAGTTTTCCAATAACGTTTTTTGAAAATTTACTTTGTCTTTGTCTTTTTTCTTTCTTGTTTATGATTGGCTAGACTCTAAAAAGTGTCAGACGAAGAAAGCCTTTAAGCATTTGTTTTTTTGCTCAATGCAGCAAATATTCAAATCTGTTTACAATATTCGATTTTCAAATTTTGTACAACTAAAAGTTTGTTAAAACATAAATAGAATTCTTTTGAAATCCGGAAATGTCAGCAGTTGTTAACTTTGGCATTCTGACTACCTTTCCACCTGCATGTCTCTTCTAGGCTCATAACAGTATGCTTTTATCTAGGATTTCTTAGTGAGGGTAAAATATACCATGTGATTCTACACTGTACACGGTTACCAAGTAAAGTAATCAATTCTGACAGCATTGCACTTTTGAAGCAAAAAGGAATTGATTTGTTCGCTTGTTAAATTGAATGTGATCAGTGTAGCTACCCGCCTGATGAAAGTAAAACATTTTTTATTTTAATTGAGTCAAAGTAAAGAAAACACCCTTTCTTCTTCTTGCATTGAGTTGTTGTGATGCAGTATTTATGTATTGTCTCACTAAGACTGAATAAACAAATACAGATTCAAATTTAAAGATGCTATAACTTTATTGACTCCATTCATGGCCGTAATATTGTATTACTAATGACAGCCAAGTTGGGATGATTTGAAAACAACTACACTACTTGTCTGTTGTTACATTGATATTAACAAACAGAGTGGAGGATGAGCAATGATTGTGTTATGTATTCATTTTACTTTACTTGTCTATAAGAAATATTGTATCCAATGTAGTTGTCTTTTACTTTCATATACAGAAGAAAGGTCGTTTGAATTATCGGTGAAATTCAATTTTATTCAACAAGCCCTCTTCAAAAAAATTTGGTCGTGATTGTGTAGCAAGTGAATCTTTAAAGTCTAAGCTTCCTTGAGCCAACTTTGAGAGTTCTGAGCAGGTTTATTGGCTGTTTCTCACATTTCTATCACCATAAAATGAAGACTTAAGACTATTTTAATGTTTAAAAGACAAGGAACTATTGACAGCTAGAACATGTTGGAAGAATTATAATACAGGTATGTCTGTCCTGTTATGCACATATTACAAGTACTTTAAATGTATTTCAGTGCCAAGATCAAATTAAGGTACTATGTGAAGAAATTCTGCCAAGTATCACAGTATGTCTTTAAGATAATTCGTCAGTAGCTTCTTTTTGATTAACAAAGCTATTTACTTATATATAATAAAAGTTATTGTGTATAATTTAAAGGTATGGTCTCTGCAAAATATTCAAAATTAATATCCTTGTTACAAGTTTGCACAAGAAAGACATTGTATCTGAATGTCATCACAGAAATGTTGGCGAGCACTTAAAATTGCAAATATAAACAACAATACCTGCGATAAATGTCGATATATAAGCACAGAAGAAGGGTATGCTTAGAAAAATCGAATCCACGTTTGATTTGAAGTATTAGAAACACTTGACAGTCTGATAGATTACAAAATATGTTGATAAAATTATGCTGCTTTAAGTTTCGTTACTTACGTTTTCTGCAACAATATATGAATGTGATGCAACCCTGTCGTTAAAATTACAAACGTTTTATTATAACAATAAGAGGAGCTTTCTCTGAGAGCCACTGAAGTCTAAATCACGAAAGCTGTATTCTCGTTGACGTGAGAAGAACTACTGGGCTTTTGCCATACGAGAACCACTTATTCCTTACTTCGGGAGAACTACCGTTCTTGCAGGAAGAGCTCTAAGTTCTTCCGCAGCATGTTTAGACACAAAAAGCTCTTGGGGTTTTTATTTCAATAGAAAGTCGCTACCTAAGAACTTTTGAATTCCTTCTATAAGAACAAATGCAGCTTTGAAAATTTGCTACGTTGCGCTGAAAATATGCTTAAAAGCTTTCTGCGTCTGACACTCTTCAGGGTATAAATCGCCATAAAGGATACATATAGATATACGGAAACCTTTTCATACAAAACATTTATCGGAACTAGCCAATCATAAATACGAAAAGAAAACACAAAGACAACATTACAAAACAAGCATTATTGGAAGAACTCAAGTGAAAAAACTCTTTCTGTCTACAGAGTACAGATTATTTATAGATATATGGACAGACCCCAATACACGTAAATCAAAGGACAGTCTCGCTGTACCAATTATCTGAAAATTCTCGTTCTTATACATTCTTTTTCATTTCTTGCTTATGATTGGCTAGACTCGATACATGTTTGTATACAAAGGTTGCCATATGTCTATACTTTCTGACGATCCATGATCTAAAGAGTGTCAGTATAGAATAGTGAGGAATCTAAAGTAAGTTTTCACTCCAATGTCGCACATTTTCGAGGCGATTTTCAAGTTTTGTACTACAAAAAGATAGCTAAAGATTACTTTTTGCAAAGAAACTTTGAGTCATTTCTTTAAGAGAAAGAAGATTCCATGCTACAGGAGAACTGTTGAGTTTTGTCTGCGAGAGAAAGAAGGTTCCTTCTGCGGGAGAAGTACTGAATTTTTGCAAGCTATGAAACAAGGGAATGCTGTCCGTACAAAGCTATGAGACTACATTCATGATGTAAAAGGTACATCTTTTTGTCTGAAATATAAAAGAGACATCTCTTTTTCGATGAACTGAAGGCGGTATCGACTTTATACGTTCAACAAGCTGCATGTTTTTACTTTGCAGACTCAAAGATAACAAAAGTAAGAGAACTTGCGACATCTGAGAACGCAAAAAGGTGGTAAAGAGTGTATTTTTTGGATATTTTACAATGTCCTGTAAATCATCCTTGGCTCTTTTAGATAACACATTTTTACACAAAGAGACCAGAATGAAGTAAATATAATTGATTGAAAAACTTATTTATTCAGCAAAAATGCCCAAACCAGAGAAATTCTGTGATACATACCTAGATGTATATGCAAGAAAAATGTCTAAAAAAGTAGTCTTCGACAATCAGCAGTACGTAAGATCATTAGTGTAAAATAGCGAATTTTTCCTAACAAAGTCTTGTTTACATGAGAAACAAAGTCTATTATCAATCAAAGTAAATCACTATTTTATTGCTCCGAATCAGCATCTGACTATAATTTAATTAGAAGTATCAATTTGCAAATTTACATAAAGGCTATGCATGAAGCACATTTCTGGCTTAAATGTAAGATGTTGTGATTGACAAAATAAGAATATTATTAATTTCATGACAGTCAATTCAATAACTACTTTGCCTACAATAAAGGTAAAGATAATTTTTATTACAACTGCAATTATTCACGCAAGAATAATTTCTTGCTGTACCTGTTAGAACTAACATTTTAAGTCAATTTGATTTATAATGGAGCATTTGCGCTCCCTTGCACCCTACTTCAGGGGAAGGAGTGGATTTAGCAGGTGGACATGAAAAATTGCCGAGTAGCCCAATGAATCCTGAGGATGAGGAAAATGTCATTACGGAAGAAGATTTAGGTACGTATTGCAAAGGACAATGAAACAATGTGTGGGCCTGAAAGTTCGAGGCTGACAAAAATGAAATATTCTAGCGAAAAGTGCGTAATAATTTGTCCTTCCTGCCAAAGACATTAAAAAATTTTAAATAAGATAACTCAAGATTTGCTAAGAACAATGAGCTGATTCAAGTCTCTGAAATTTGAAAGATTTTGAGTACAAACTACCGACATTAGCAGTGGCTTACTCGGCACCTGTCCTCATTAGAATACTATATATGCCAAACGAAAAGTTTACTTATTTACACAAGTTACTTAAGTGAGAATTTAAATTTGAAATCGTATCCAGGCTTTCGTGAAAAGATTATGGAAGGACTGGTACCAATTGCATACCTGAAAAGAAAAAGTGTTCAAAACCAAAGTGAAGTTTAACTTTTGCCACATGCCACATATAAATGATAATTGGTACTAGGATAATGTTACTTTACCTATAACCTCATCCTACTACTGTCTTTAAACTGTGTGGAATAATCAACAATTTGGCAACACATCACACATTTTGTTTGTTGCTGAACACTTAGCAACGTTTTTGAATATATACAACCTAAAATATTAAGAATGCCCAATTAACACTCCAGCACAATGGAACATTTAAAAGTATATGACAATATACTCCATTATCTTCGACTTCAGATTAATGTAGGATAATGCGCCAAAGAATGCACTTTTGAATAAACTTTCCATGGCCGAAAACATTTCTGATTTATCAAAGAGGAAATTTTCACAGAGTTGCTCTTTTATGTTAATTTGTGTTTTGTTTGATTGATAAATAAGGAACTCTTTTCTACGCTTGACTGCATACTTCATTAACAAAGCGATTTAGAAGAATGCATAACTTAAATAAGACACGTTCGTCTGTGCCGAATGTCAACAAAAGCAAAAGCAATCCCAACTGATTTAACGTTACCTATACCTTTTGATTTCTTCTGATTCAAAGTTTAGAGTGCAAAAGATAGGAAACGTGGAAAACTTATGACATGATTTCGTATGTTGGTAATATTTTTTATGAAAATCTAGCTAACCTGTGTTAAGGAAAGCCCTTTGCAGTTTATAAAAGGATTTGATTTATTTTAGAGGCAGTTTTATTCGAACTTAAATTGGTGAAAGAATAGGAGTTTATAACTCTAGTTTAGAAAATGAATTTAACACTGTTCCCATGTGATGAAAATGTTTGAGATGAAAACTTAAAGTGTAAGTGTGGAAGAACGAATATCAGAAAAATAATAAAGATTAGCAAATAAATAATGCCAAGGAATCAAATTATGTAAGACACTGAAAATGAGAGAACAAGAACAAAGAATTTACGAAGTCAAATTTGCAGTCCTGAGACTAGCATGCTAAGTTATAATTGTGATTTTTATAATTTTATTTCGGTATATTGTAAAAGGGCTCCCTTGTCTACTTGTATCTTGAAAATCTACTTTTGGCATTGGACACCAATTAATTGTGATTGATGCAAACACGATGTTCGGTGCTTTGGTCGGGCTCATTTGCTTTAATTTTATGGATGAAATTTGGTACAGGGTTTAAAGTACAGCACATTATCAGAACGAACGACGTCCATTCTAACTATTGTACATATTTGAGAGGAAGTTAAATTTACAATCTAATACGCTAACTTCTTAATCGACATTATTGATTGTATGACAAAAGCTACTACTACTTATAAATTGGTTGACGTTTAAGCACGTAAGTTAATATTGAATTAAGAAGCGAGAAATTAAGATCCTTAATAGGCAATAAAAAGAAAGCACTACGGAATAAAACACAAACATACCTAAGCCTTGTTTACATTACTTTACCTTGTAAACACGGTCTTCTTGACCTGTGACAGATGATGGTAAGACTATTCTCCCTAATTGCTGTGCATGGTATATGCACCACAATGAGTCGATAGAGAGTAAATAGTAAACTAGCTCTCCATAAATTAGCTGTAGCAGATATGATGTGGCCCCAAATTAGGCAAACTAGATGCAAACTTTGGTCATGTGCCAAAGAAAGAAATACAAAGCAGGAACAAGTCAAATTGAATGTGTGGTAAGTTACAAAAAACGCATTTCACTGAAAAAGATATTATCTCCTCTTTATGCAATGTACCTAGCTTTAAAATGTTAACAATTTTGTTTTATAGGATTGGATTGCCTAGAATGCGAGTAGTTATCCATGTAGTCAAATAAAGTGTTGACTGTATACATTGGAAGTATACTTTTGATCTCCTGGTTTCTCAGTTACACTGAACATGCTTCTCAAACTATGTCGGAAATAATAGAAAATTCATAAATTTCAAACAATTTTTAAGGCAAAAATTACCTATTTGTAAAGTTTCGAGCTAAACCTCTGTACTTATACGACACGGACATGGCGTATGGATAAAACCCAGTAGATCAAAATTTTGCCCATGAATTCTTTTTTAGTCGTAAAGAGCTGAAAAGGGAAATGTGTTATTTTTGTCGAATTGTATTTTGTTATATTCTGTACCATTCACGAACTTCAAAATATGTATAGTGCATTGCCATGCAGATAGTTGCAAAATCATTGTGGACTCTGATCAAATATACAAAGTTATGCAAACGTGCCCTCTACTAATGTGCAGCGAACACCGAGAAATCTAGCAAGAGGTTAAATTGTATTCCGAACTGGAAACTTGAAACCTACGATTTGTCGTGGCCACATTCTTTTAGACATGACGATAAAACTGGCTTACCACATTGAAGATGCATTTTATTTGCAGCTGCCGCGTCAAATCTACTCCTTTGTTGTAACATTTTCAATAATCTTTCGTGTTTTTAAATAGCAGTGATGTTAAGTGGCTATTTCGTTGGGATATTAATGTAGCAGGTCAATTGTGCTAGATTAATACAAAACATTTAACAGTACATTGCCATCAAAATGATAAGCACCATATCAAAGGTGAGCATAGTACTGTGAATGACACTGTATTATACTGCTTGTATTCGTATAAACTATTGCTACTTCTGGTTTAATAGTATATAAGGATCATTAAATGTATACACCATATCCATTATCACGAGCTCGGTTTCAGATTATCAGTTTACATGGTATATTTATGGACTTTATGTAAGTATGTTGACAATACGTGCACAGAATACAAGCACTAAGGTGACTTTTTTTGTTTGCAACGTAGCAATTCCTTGTTAATTTTATACAGTTTGTCTATCATAAACTAATCACACTATTTCAAACGTTAACCCAGAAAAAGGCCCAGAGGAAGTAGAGTTAGAAGAAGGTGAAAGACCCGGTATGCCTGGTGGTCCTAAAAGACCAAGAAAAAGACCAGGGAGAAGGCCAGGAAAAAAACCAGGGAGATGGCCAAAAATATGGCCATGGCCTATTTTAAAGAAGAAACCAGAAGAAAAAACGCCGTCGGAAGAATCAGAAGGAAATCTGCCAAGTGAAGAGAAACTACCAAGTGAAGAAAAACTACCAAGTGAAGAAAAACTACCAAGTGAAGAAAAATTACCAAGTGAAGAAAAACTACCAAGTGAAGAAAAACTACCAAGTGAAGAAAAATTACCAAGTGAGGAAAAACTACCAAGTGAAGAAAAACTACCAAGTGAAGAAAAACTACCAAGTGAAGAGAAACTACCAAGTGAAGAAAAACTACCAAGTGAAGAAAAATTACCAAGTGAAGAAAAACTACCAAGTGAAGAAAAACTACCAAGTGAAGAAAAGTTACCTTCCGAAGAAACATTACCAACTAAACCGCCAACACCACCAGTGACAGAAAAGCCATTACCTGAGGAAAAACCACCAACGGAAGTTAAGCCACCCGTAGAAAAGTTACCAGAGGAGGAGGAAAAGCTACCGACTGAGGAAAAGCTACCTTCGGAAGAAAAGAACATTCCAGAAGATCTAAAACCAAAACCGACTACCCAACCCGAGATAACGGCACCAAGCGAGGAGTCACCTCCAACAACACCACCTTCAGAATTGCCAGAAGGACCAGTCACCACATCACGTAAGAGGAAATGAAAATTCTTTATTGTATCTATCAAAGCTAATGAAATTAACTTTTAATTAATTTTGAGTCATTCATTACTTAACCGTTTATTTCTGGAAGGCAGGAAGATGACTCATGGAGAAAATGACAGTTTTCAGGTGATACTAATGTGGTCCTGTCAACGTAAACCTAACTAAACTTGCAAAGTTGAGAATGGCAAGGTTATAATGCTAAAAAATTCAGTGTGTGGGTACTGAAAGTTTAGGAGATATTGGAGTGCATTTCATAGATCTAATAAATACAGGTTTATGTATTTGCAGTATATTTGTTATCTTACTGTGCAAGTAAACTCTATTTTAAACAATTTTAATAGCATAATTGCATGTCTGAGTTTATGTAAGGCTACATCAGATACTAACTGTTACAAAATTTAGACGAAGCAAAGTTTTGACTTATCAAACTTTCGAGTTTGTAAATTTCAAGTGGTTGAAGTTTAACCTGTCGTTACAAGTGCTACATTTCTACTCAGTCAAACAAGTATAATTGTGTACCAAAATCTGTGTATTTCTGAATATCATTTTTATCATTTCTTATGAATTTATCGCCGTTTTTGGTATGGGTTTGTTATCCTTGTATCTTTTACTTCTATTCCAATTCTTTAAATGATAACATTTGCACTTAACACATGTCTATTAAATAGTTAGAAAAGGTTCATAATTAATCTTTTTACAATGTTACTTTCCTGAAGTGATAACACAATTAATATACTAGAAGAGCTGCGAAAGATCAAGCCCCCGCATTGTCGTAGATGAAATCATCTGAGAAAAACTCCTGAAAGCCTAGCAACACACCCACTTACCAATCTCGTGCCTTATAAAAACCCCTCAAGCATGAAATTTTTAATTCGTTAAATAGATAACAACAAATCGTATTAAGAATTTTGACCCTAAAAACCTACCCTTAGACGCCAAGGTCAAATTTATGCCATAGCAGTATTATTGTAAGTTGTTTATCGATATTCGTTTTTCCCCTGGATCTAATCTTACTTCATGTACAATAATAGTAGATGCTCACTCGGAAAATCCAATTCTACATCTGTTGAGGCATGATAAATCCTAAAAACCAGTTTTGGCTTCTTCTATAGTAATATTTTAGTATTGCCAGCATCTTCTAAGTGCAGACTTGTAACTGTAGGATCAAGTGGCACTTTACAAAATCTGCACTTTCTGGACTTCATATTGGTGGCAGTTGTTGTCTTTTGGTAGTGCCATTTGCTGTAGATATATGCCGAAATGTCAAATATTCCATACTTGAAAAAACGAGAGCGAATTTTCAGAAAATTGCTGGATCCAAATGACCAAAGATAAATCAGTTGTTCCTTCCGTTAATAAAGATTTGAGTTATGTTACTAATAAACAAGCAAACAAACAAACAGATAAACAGACAATTCATCGTCTTCGAAAGCGTAATATCTGCGTTGTCGGAATTAAGGTATGGTTACAAGAATGATGTTTACTCTTGCTATGTCCACATGACCATTTACAACGAGGAAAATTGCTATCAAGGAACTCAGTTCTCTTTCATATAATTAATTAACTTCATTTTTAATTATGTAACACAAACTTTAATTATCAGGTCCTACAGAAACAACCTTGCCAACTAAAAGCACAACGGCTCTTCCCACCCAACCGGAGACCACAAAGAAACCCTTTCCTGATGAAAAGGAACCTCAGAGTATTGGTAAGATGCGAAACCGTATCGATAAACTCGGCTATTGGAATACCGCGCTTAGTCAGTGATAAAAGACTTCATCCATTTATTATAAGAATATCATGAACCATATACCCATACCCCAAATACCTTTCATCACAATTACGTGAAAACGTTCGTGAAATATAGCCGTTAAAGCGTTACATAATTTTCTCGGCATCAAGACGACATTTACACGACGAATCTATAATGATAAAATAAAGACTTACTCAAGGACTACGAGACTGAAAAGGTTTAAGTTAGACAGAACAGTATAGTTTAAACTTAAAATGTGGATCTGCATGTCGATCCCATGCTCTTACAGAGCCTTTCAGTTATTCAAAATCTAGTTTAGTTTACGATGTCAGTGTAGTTCCACATTAACACGTACACATCATGACAATTGCAGATAACAAAACTGTTAACAAATTAACGTTCTTTGTTATATATTACCTTAACTATTATTACTTATACTATTACTTGCATTAAAACATCTTAATAATGTCCTAAAAACCTTGTAATGATCCTTCCGCTCCCTCTTTCATTGATTTTAATAATTTTCAATTTTCAATCTTTGTCAAAAGTCAAGTCAATAATTGTCTATCTTTTAGAATTGCCAATTTAATCACTTATTGTCAAAGTTTATTTGTTATTATTTTACACATAGCTCCGACAGAAAAGCCTCTTGAGGGTCCAACGCGCCCTGGTGCTTCACCCACCGTACAACCAGAAGCACAAGCAACCGAAGCGCCAAAACAAACAACAAAAGCACCAACTCCCGCAGTTGCAACAGCAACGACACCTCATACACCAAAAATGGTAAACAATGAACCAATGGAGCCATACAAAATACATCATCCTAATGCCGCACCGCCTCCTGGTGAGATGCCAAATAAGCAGGATAAACAACAAACTGAGCCACAAGTAAACGGACAACCACCTGTTCTGCCTAACAATGGTGGGGCTGGCGCAAATCAAAATGACGTCGATTGTCAAACGCAACCTCCCCAGGTCGGTAAGTATTAGAAAGCAAAAGTTTATAGTTAAGGTAACAGAAATAGAGGTCACTCTAGTGATTCAAATCATAAATGAGGTTCTCGTATAGATTTCATTGAATGACTGAACTGTATTTCAATTGATATGCCAGGTGGAAAATGTAGCCTGCCAGTGAAAATAACAACAACGCTAATAATTCAGCTGAGAAAGGCACATGATATGAACTTATCAAGCTATTATAAAACATATTACTTGCGGCTGCTATAAAACATTGCTTGCTAGTCTTTTCTACTCTTGTACTCACGAGCTAGTTTAAATGCTTTCTTTTTTATTTTTATTGGCTGAACCACTTTCAGCTTGCCATTTTGTGACGAGGAGATAACTGGCACAAATAGCAGATTCATTTATCTTCAGAATAAAAACTCGTTTGTAATGGGAGTAATTACCTTTAGGAATGCGCAGTCTTAGTAAAAAGGACTTGCTGTATTTCAAAATATATTTGAAAATGTCGAGTAATTTCACTTTTAAATACATTACTAATCTTTACTAACTTTGCTTCACCCAAAACAAAGTATAAATATAAAGGTACGTAGATGAATATCCTCGTCATAAAGGTTCTTGTTCAAGGCTAGTGAGTCGTCCTGGCTTTTACTCAGTGTCTGATCCCAAAAAAAACTTTCCGAAATCCTGATTATAGGTACTAATTGAAACAGCAACGTAATTTGTGAGAATGGAACTGATTCTACTTGAATAAATGTCTTTGAAGACACCTTCAAGTGGATACTTGTCTGGCTCGTGCATTTATATAGAAGTCGACAGGGTGGTAGTAGTGGTAGTCATTAGGAAAGGTGTCAGATTTGCAGTCGTGAGACCCAGGTTCGACGCCCCGATCGACATTCTCATACCTTAGTTTCTGTTCGTGCATTTACGGTTTACCGGAGAAAGAGAACTGCTGATAGAGCTTGTCATAATCATAGATACCGTTTGTCACATCAGAGTAAAGACATAGCTGGGCAACAATTATTTCCTTAATTCCTATCACAGACAAAAACGAAAGCCGATGGCATTTCTTGGCGTGGAATACATTAAACTAAGTTGAATAGTAATCTATTTTGAACCGGCGCACTTCAAATTGTTTTCCCATGACCTGTTCTTTGGGGGAAACACACGGAAAGGCGTCAGATTTGCAGTCTTAAGACCCGGGTTTGATGCTAGGTGGTCACAATTATAACTTTACTTCTATTCTGTTCTCTCTTTTAATTCTGCACATTGTTATAAAGTAAAGTCGATAAACATTCACTTATCAAGTCCACATTAACGTTGTCACCAATAAACCCATTTAGATCTTTTTGGAGCCCAAATAAATCCAGCTAGTAAGAGAATTTGTTTTGATTCCCAATAACTTTTGTTCTACAATACCTGTGCTCGGGTTTGTAAATTTCACTAGAAAATGAGCTCTTAAAGAGAGTGGGAAACAGTTACCTTCTCTCCCCAATAGTATTTTGTTTGTGGTAACCCTGATTAGAATTTGTAACTACTGGCTTGCAGGATCGTTGTTTTACTCACTACACCACAACGGTTCTTCCAAACGACCGCTTGGCAATGTGCGTGGACACTTTATTGAAGGAAAAAACAGTTATTGTATTGGATTTTTTAGCCTTCGGCTTAAAGTTACCTTTAATGGTCAGAATTGCGTCTAAAAGATCATGTTTACCTGTCTTTTTATAGCGAGTCACACAAGATATTGTAAAATTTGAATTGTTTCTAAATAAAATATTACAAGATAATGGAATAGTATATAGACAAGAGCTTTATAATGGCATGAGTCATTTGCTTTTTATGACCTACGTTTTGAGAGACACTTCTGCCATCATCAGGCGACTAGAGATCCTCCTGTTCTTGTAAGCCATAGTCCTAAATGAAAACCGTTGGCATTCTTCTTCTTGCTCTTTCTCTAGCTGCTTTCATTTCACAATCTGTCCATTTCTTGATGTTCTCCACCCAAGCAGTTCTTCTACGACCTTGTCTTGATATACCGTCGTCCACTTCACCCTCTATTGATGTCAGTACTAGGCTTTCTGGTCTTCTTTTCCAATGGTTGTATTTCCTCAATTTTCTTTTCTGAATTTCGTGCAGCAGTTCCTCTGCTTCTGGGACTTTTACTGCCCGGCGAACCCATTCATTTGTTTTTCTTTCTGTCCAACTGATCTTGAACAGTCTGCGCCATGACCAAAGTTCGAATGCTGAGATGGTCTTCCTGTCAGCTTGCTTTAGTGACCAGCTTTCAGATTCATACAGTGCGACGCTCCATACAAGAGATTTCATGAGGACTTTCTTCAGTTGTAAGCTAATTTCTGCCGCAGACCAGATTGGAGACAGCTGTTTTCTCACAGTCCTAGCTATTGGCAGCCTAGCTCATATCTCTTCTAAGCAATCATTTTCGGTATTTACCATGGAACCCAGATACTTGAACTGGATACCTGGTTGATTGCTTGTCCATTCAGGATGAGCGGCTGACTATCTGTATTGGACGGGACATGTGTCGTAGCCCAAACATTTTGGTGCATCTTTCCAGCTCTGTAGCTTGAGCAAGTAGTTCTTGCCGTGACTTGGCTATGAGCCTGGTGTCATCCGCATAGCAGATATTCCACACAGCATGGCCTCCTATGACACATCCAGCGCAATTGCTCAGATTTGACTCCACCATACGAATTACAGCCTCTCCACTTGTGGAGGAGCATAGGGGACAATATGCATCCCTGTCGGACTCCCTTCTCAAACCGGAATGGGTTGGTGTGATCGGCACTAACCTGCGGCCTCAGAGCACAGTTTCCTTATTAACCACACCAAGTGCTTTGGCGCTCTGAATTTGACAAGTGTCTGCCATAGGGATCCATGGTCAATCGAGTCAAACGCTTTGGAGTAGTCCACAAACATCAGCCAGAGCTCTTGATTTTGATGTTTCATTGTTTTCTCTATAACATTCCTTAGCATCAGAATAGCATCCGTAGTGCCCTTTCGAGCCACAAACCCGAATTGCTCTTCAGCAATTTGTGGTGCTATGTAGTGAGACAGCATTGCGTGAATGATCTCAAGCAGTATTTTTTATGTGTGGCTTATAATTTTGATGTTACGATGAGCATTCCTGAGTTCCTGGCACTTTTGGAAGAGTTATGAGTTCTGACTGCTTCCATGCATTAGGCCAATCCCCCGTAATCCATATTTGGTCTATAATCTGTTTCAGGAAGTTTACCACCACTTCACCACCAGCTTTTA
>JANTCA010015521.1:0-16659 GCA_024741275.1 Chironex yamaguchii | reverse complement strand
CAATAAACAAACCAACCAATAAACAAACCAACCAATAAACAAACCAACCAATAAACAAACCAACCAATAAACAAACCTTAATAAAAACACAACCTCCTTGGCGGAGATAACAAGAATGTTCTTGCAATTAGGCATTTCCTTAACATTAAGCTGATCCAATTAAACCGTAAATGTACAAAAGTGAACTCTGTTTGACTAACCCTGTGGCCGCTTTTGATATTTTAGTTATGATAGATTGGTTTTTAAAAACGTCTTTAAACTGGTTCATTAAAGGTTTTTCGGATATTTTTAATCAGCATGTTAGTGATGTTTGCACTGTCAGCCTTTTAGGCTTGGCCTTCCTATTGATTACTTTACGTAAACAATTGCATATGTCAACTCCGATTCCTACTGGCTGCCTGTTTTACTGAAGATGCAAATTCACCTTCCTCTTTGATGAGCCAAATATTACCTCTGCTTGCGCCGAATCTTACAGAGGCACGTTCACAATAATTGGCTTACAGGATGATCTACAAAAGTCAAGCAAATCATGATTAAGTCTCGAGGACGAATAAGTTACTGCCTTTTGGAAATGTCTACATGAGAAACATCCACCCCCCTTGATACAGATCTTGCCACGCCTACTCAAGATCTGCGTGAAGTGAGATCATATAAACGCAGCACGTCGAGCTGGCCCGGTCTAGACGGATATAAATGTCACATGTACGCAAACGCTATCAGATTTCCCACCAACTTAAATTAAAACTCAGATGTCAAATGGACTTTCAAGTGAAAACGAGGCCAGCTCGGTCGGTCTTTTCTCGCAAGAACTTGTTTTGTTTGCTCAAATCTCGGCTCGCCTCATCGCCACAAGGCTCTACGAATTACCATTTTAGACAGTGGCTGATTAAAAGACAGTAGTGATCTACAAAATGCTGATGTTGGTGATAGCAAGGGGGTAGATATACAATGAAAGCGTAAAATAAAGTTTGCCGACCTGTTTGCCACATATTAATCCTTTATAAGTTTCACAGACTTCAAATTTCTTTTGTTTAAAAAATCTAGTCTATTCCCCTGCAAACGTGGCTGTAGTTAGGATCCGCCCCCTGGACATCTTGCCTATTTCATGCATATTCTATAGAGAATTACAAGGGTCACTGATTATTGAACGTTGCAATAAAGTTGTTGAGTTCAAAGGCTCCTGTAAACGGAACGAAAAGGAAATTTTTACGCTGATAAAATCCCAAACTGCACCAAACAGTATGCAGTAGGATACAAAATGACAGAACTAACATTGATTTGGGACATAGAGCCTTTTTATACGAGGCGAGCCAGGCCGGCCAAGCGAACATCTGATGTAGCGTCCACTTTCGAATAATCATCCACCTACATTTTACAAATTATTAATAAGCGCCTCGCTCTAAGAAGAGCCCATGGGCCGTAATTATGGCTTATTACTCAAAAAGGCTTTTTGCTTAGAATTATCTTCCATATTCAATCTCAATTTCAAAGAGTGGATATTTTTGAAAGCCTGTATTATTTCTTTCTTCTTGGTCGGCGACGTAGACTTTGCAGGAATCATAAGCATTACATCTTGTCTTCTCTTACGAATGATTGTAACTGTTGTTTTGTTGTCTTTATCAGCATTTAGAAATTTCTTAAGCAACTTTAATAGTTTAAACGGAATGTGTCCAGTCAATCTTTCTTCTTTGCCCTCCTTGTCTCAGTGACATACCAATTACATTTTTATAGTGGTCCAACCCTGCGTCACCCAATCTTTTAGAAGTGCGACCAACGTATCGAAATTTTCACTTGCATTCTTTCCTTCATGCTTTGTTTATTCATTTTATCTTTGTCTTTTTTTTCTTTCTTGTTCAATGATTGACCACTTTCGATTCATGTTTCGTATAAAAAGAATGCCATATACATATACTTTCCTTTTTGATTATTCATATCCAGTGTAGGACAAAACGTTTTTCTGTATGTTTTTAACGTAATGTTGCAAATTTTCAAAGCATTTCAAATGTTTACATTACGTTGAGTATTTATCTATCCATGATGGCATCAAACTGCAGCGGAGATCGATCATTTTTAAAGTAAAAATAGAACAAGAAATTAAGTTAGAAGCTGTATGGGATAAGAAAGACTTCGTCTGCTCGCTCTTATGCAATCATAAACGCACTGAACTTCAGTCTTTGCCATAAAAAATTGATCGCAAGCGTATGTTGTAATAATAATGTCAGTTATGAGTCACTTAAATGTTTGACTTATTTACTTACAGTAGTAATCATTTTGATTGCAGGACCCGATGGTTGAATTACACTGCACAAGACCAGAAAACCAACACAATGTACAAAGAATCTGGTTAATTGTCAACCATTCAACCATCTGCAGCTTTATGGCGTATCAATGAGGGGTATGTAGTTTTCGACGCAAACAACTTTTTGAAAAGATTATTTTTATAAAGATGGAACAGCATTGATAACAATAACTCAAAGTTCTTGTAAAAAGTCTTTGAGTAAAGCCATATAAACCCCAACCACTCAGTTCTCCCTTCTATACACGTAACCATCATAGTATCACATGAATATGGATGTTTTGCTTGCTGATATAAGTATCTTAATTTTACAGCTAAGCCTATGATTATACCGATACGAGTGAGAACCCCCCCCCCTAATTATGATCTGTTTCGCATAATTATTTACTGGGATCACCGCTCCTTAATGAGAGATCAACCAATTGTATAGAAACATGAAACCGAATTTTGATCAAAATTTGGAAATAAAATAGGAACAAATTGGCATTCTCGTAATCATCAAGATCACATATCAATCTAACAATGTTTATCAAAAAGTGTCAAATGTAATCGTATTCTACAAATACCAGAGAATCATAACTATTTTGACAAATTTTATTTTACAAGGCAAAACCATTTTGGTTTGCAAGACCTTTAAGTACTGATAAAAGTGAAGTAGACAAATCAAGTAAAATCAATAGTCATTTTTAATGACATGTTGTTTTCTTGATTTTAAGCCAACTAGAGGAGTCTTCTTTAAAGTTTATTTTTAGTTGACCAGTACCAAAAGCAAAGACAATCTTATCCCTGATGAACGAGACAATCAAAAGATTATCTCCCCCACGCACCTTTTCAAACATAATAATAAACATGTATTCTATTATCAGAGCTCATGCTGCGTTTGCTTGAGGTTTTACAGGTATACTCATTGTTGCTGATAAGTGAAAAGCAGTTGCTACGTGTCGGAATCATTAATACATAAACATCTTATTCGTATTTTCGGTAAACAGTACTCTTATTACAAACAATTACTGTACAGTATTTACGAGTCGTTTTGTTGCACCTTTTGGGGCCTCAATCCCATTTCCGTTTGAATAATATATTATGATTTGAAGACATCTATTGTTTTCAAAGACCTTGCTATGAGATCTGTTCAGAAAAGATACATTAATCTTCGTCGGATAAAGGGAAATCGTTTGTATTATTTGCCTTTAACGAGTGAACAGAAAGGTTAGTTAAATGGCCACGAATGATCTTTAACTACTAGGTCTGTTGAGCTGCTCAATTCACTTAAGGATTCCTCTTCTTAAGACAACCTCGTCAACTTTCATCCTAATGCTTGCCCTATAGGTGTTGATGGACATTAAGGGGCGGTATCACGGCGAGGAATAATGAGAACGCGTCCTCCCCAATATTCACCAGTGCATATATATATATCTCAAGTCGTACAAATCGGAGGACAATTCGGTATATCTATGTAATATATATAGTATCTCAACAGAAACAGTGCTTTGATATATTTGTCAAGAGTGGAGCATTACCACAATAGCTGAACTAAGTGGTAGCCGACCGGGCTCGAACTGATGGTAACCCTCAGACTTAAATGCCAACAATCAAACCTCCGTACCATCACGGCACAAGGGATTTGGTGAAGGACTTTAAAAGTCCTTATTATTACGAGACGATATAAATATAACTAAATTCAGCATATGTATATATGTGTGTATATATAACTGGAACCAAATTAGCGTAGTGGAAGCCAATCAGAATAGAGACAAAGGACAATTTTAAATGCAACACTTAGGTCTTCTCTAATTTCATTGCCTTTTTGACAGTTTCGCAAGTCGCCTTGAAAATTTGCGACATTGCGCTAAAAATATACTTAAAAGCTTTTTCCGTCTGACACTCTCCAGAGTATGAAACGTAAGATAGGAAAGAACAAGGCTGTTTATTACCTTTTCTTTATGTTTTGATGGAAAAAAGTGACACTACTTTGCTAACAATAGTTTACCGAAAAGCTACTTTTACTTGTCAGTACATTCATTGGGATTCTTTTTGTCAAAAATGAGGAAAATCAACCTCCTCAGAAAACTTGCCCATAGAGCACTTTGTATCTGTTCAAAATCTAAAGTAAATTCGGAACTAGGGAAAATACAATCTATTCTCCTTGAAAACGGGTATCCAAAGATGTTGTTTCTAGAATTCTTCGAGAAAAGGTCACTGATTTTGAAACTGAAAAATCTTTTGGGCCTCAAAAATGTCCTGTATACTTAAAAGTTCCTTGGCTAGGCAATGTTTCGATCTGCATAGAAACTCAGATTTAAAAAGCTGTAGTTAAGAATTTTCGGATAATTGGCACAGCTAGATCGTCGTTTCGTCTAAGTGTATTGGAGTCTGTCTACATTAAAACAACAAAACCAGTACTCTGTAGGCAGAAAGAGTTTTTCAATAATGTTTTGTTTCTTTATTTTCTCTTTCTTTGTTTCCTTTCTTGTTTATGATTGGCTAGTTTTGCTATATGTTTCGTATAAATAGGTTGCCATATATATATACTTTTCTTTCTGACGTTTCATACTCTGGAGAGTGTCAGACGAAGAAAGCTTTGAAGTATGTTTTTAGCGCAATGTTGCAAATTTTCAATGCGATTTTCAAGTTTTGTACCACAAATAGATTGTTCAAGTTTCACAAGTGCTTTTAACTATATCGTTTGGAATTTATATATCATTGTAATATAGCTATTTCATTTGTTCCGCGTAATTTGAGTCACGAGAAATGGCCTTTGATGGTTTGATTCTCCTCCTTTTATAGAAATCACAGTTCCTTGATGATGTAAAGGATTGCGTCTCCAGCAACTGGAAATATTGTCTAACCACTGATCCCATCATGATCAATTCACACCATCAAAATCTCTATTCTACAATCATTGCTTTGTACATTTCTTATAATATGAGACTTCTATCTTCGTCAATGACTTTCTTTTGATAGCCACTGCCTGATACTTTTTTCCTTCTTCTTTCTGTCTTTCTGTCTATACTCTTTGGCACGAAGAAGTTTTTGCAATCTCATTCAGGTTGTTTCTTATAAAATCCGTGTTGCATCATACGTCATTCGTTTATCCAACAGTGGGTGGGCTCTACACTGGAAAATATTTTAGTGTGTTAAGCAAGTAGAAATGAACTTGAAACAGATGTCCACTTTTAAAGGACTGAAGTTTTTCCAGCCAAAGTTAAGAGAGACAAACGAGAAAATATTAATCAAGTACCTCCGAGCTGGACACCTACTCTACCTCTCTTTGTCCTTTACGAGGGCGATAATTAGAAGGTGTCTATTTTCGGTCTAATCTATGAACTAGATTAGTTATTAATCTTACAATCGGATTTCTGATCAGTTATGTAGTATTTTATGACTCTTAGAATGAGTGACTCACTCTTGTCTTAAATGTGTCACATGATCTATTCTATAGTGCATCATCACGTTTCACGCAGTCCCAGTCCTCTAGGTTATTATTGAGCAATGAGATGACTATCCAGTTGTCACAACCTTGACTTCCCATCTTACACAATTACACAATTACACAATTACACAATTACACAATTACAGATTGTTTTCATGATATTGTTAGGGAATGTGCTAGAGAGTAAGCTCATAAATCAAGCGGTCTCCGGTTATCTTTTCGGCTTCATGCCAAAATTGATCTGCAATGACTGAGATTTAAATAAGTAAGTTTTAGCTTTCATATTCATAGTTTGATCCACCAACTCACCGGAGTTACCGCCATTTTTAACGGTATATATAAATATAAGGTGCTCTTGAGTAATATAGTAATACAATTATATGTTTTGGTTTTGCAAAGTATTGCGCCTTTGATAAGAACAATGGCCTAAGCTACGGGAGTTAAAATGAAGCTTTACTTTTGTTCAGCAGAAAAGAAAGCTTAAAACGATCATTTCATAAAAAGGAAAATGCTGACATATCAATAAACGCGACTTTTGCATACCTGAATTATGTCTTGTTATACTAATAATAGTTTGGACTACGTGTTCCGCATTGCATGAAGCAGTGGCCTGTTGGGAGGGATCATCTAGGGGCACTTCTATAAATGAGAAGAATGGCGCCCCTTGACATCAGCTCAAGCTTCATTTTTACAGGTAAACCTATGATTATATGGATACCAGTGGGAATCAACCGACTCCCTACGAGGAACTATTTACTGGGATCAAAGCCCTAAAAAGAAATCAATCACTTGCAAATAAACATGAAAACGATTTTTGGTCAAAAATCGGAAATTAAAATAAGAACAAACTGGCTTTCTCGTAATCATGAAGACCACACAAATTTACACAATCAAAAGCATCATCAGATATCTACAAATACTGTCTTGAATATAACAGTGTTTTACAAAAAAATTGTATTGTCGTATTAAATCGTATTCTATAAATACCAGAAAAGCAAAACTATTTTGACAAATTATATTTAACAAGGTAAAACTATTTTTGGTTTGCAAGACCTTTAAGTGCTAAAACAAGACTTGCACGTGCAGCCATAGTATTAAAATAGCAGCTAACTCTGTTTTCCTGAACGAATATTTACGATTATCTCTCTGGATATCATTTTAACTACCTGTTGTCAATAAGGCGCACTCTGTAGTTGAACAAACGAGGCATTTTTATGTAGAAATTTCTTTGACATCTAATAACATGGATAATAGTAAGAGTAAACCACGTCTCCCTAATGAAGAATCGGCTGCATTATATGTGAATGATTTTATAATTTTTTGCCAAAAATCAAAGAAAAAGCTAAGAACTGAGAAGCAGAGGCATATTTGAAGTCCCTTTTCTTAACTCAATTATTCCGGTTCTTTTGTTAATCATTGTCGAAGTTCTCAGTGTCAGAAGGCTAATACGCTTACTGTTATCAATGATTGTTACCCAGTGGGGCCATAGTGCGCTCCGATGACGTTTTTGCAAAATGCCCTTTTGGCCTTTTCAATGCTTCCACAAATTATTGCCAAACCGACATGTAGCTTTGCCGCCCTTTAATCAAGTTTTCCTGGGAGCACGTGTCCCCGCCCCCGGCCAGCAAGCCCCTGGTATGAGTTACCTATATGAATTTATCAGTGTGCCTTTAAATATGGTAGAATAGAATACAGTATATCAAATTTTCTTTTTGAGAACGTCAGGGCCGAAAACGCATACTTCTCTCACGTCCGTTAAATTGTGATTGCATTTGTAATCTTTAGTCTAAAAAATTCTATGCCAAGATCTGGCGTGCATGTTTAACTAACAACAAGGCTTCAATTTTTTGACTCAAACAATGGTATGGTCCTCAAGTGCTTTATAACAGCTCCCTGGAGCAAACAGACACCATCCCATTTTCAAAAATCTTGCAAAAACCCCCGTCAAACCTGTATCACGACGAAAGATTTCGACTAAGCAAGCCTTTGAAATTCGAGGCCCAGTCTGGAGAGCCTCGCATTCGGAGTCGGATAAACAGCCCCATTTTAGCATGGTGTGATAAATTTGAAAACTTGTTATTCAAATTATTGTATTGAACTTCAACAGCATGGCAAGATGGATAGTAGGATGAGAGCTGTTACTACTTTGGAAGTTAACTGTTGATTGCCAGGGTTGGTATGTCACATAAAGGGTCGCAGATAAACCAATATGATTTATTTCAGTTAGGTATTTGGGGCAATAACCACATGTAACTATTATTTATTTAATTGAGTAGTTACAAGTTGTTAAATGCATTTATATACAGGAAAATACCTCTGGATGGCATTGTCAACAAAATATTCATCATATATTATCAAACATAAATACACAGGTGAATGTCACTCTCTTCTTGCCAGAAGACAGTTATATTAATTGTGATGAACACATTAACTCGAGCAATTATTAATGAACATCTAACATCAAATTATGGAATATCCATGGCTTCAACAAATGTTCAAGGAAGCATCCTAATTGACAAACATTGTTGTGGTAACCCTACAACGGAGACGTATTGTTAACTGAATCTGCGGAGGAAATCGTGAAGTGTAATCTATTATCAGGGAATAGTTGAGCAGACTACAGGCCATTGTTAAATTATGCTTTCTGTACTGCCGGACATTTACAGATTTAAACAGAATCAAGGACTACAGTGGGATTCAGTGTGACCACTCCCTGCTTTCAATGCAGAAATGATCTCATTTAGCTGCTAAAGCTTTACCTCTTAGGCCTGCAAACTTCACCACAGGAACACATGTAAACAGTCACGAGGCATAAGATGAGGAGATAACATACCTGCTCTTAGTTGGGTAAGAAGAATGGGCTAAGCGGATATTTACCACGGTAAAAAGGACGGTAACTCAGCGGATGGAGTGGAAAGCAGGAAGAGTGTTGGGAATACCACCAACTCTGTACCTAAAGTAGAAGTTTCCATTCCAGTAACATTTGAGAAAACACGCTTAAATTTCCCTGTTATAACTATTCTTGTAAAATTACGCAAAATTTTGTAATACAAGATTGCTGTTAATTGTACTAATAGGGTCAAAACGTAACGCTTTTAAACATAGCCTGGACATGACGAAGTACTATCCTAAGTTCCACAGAAGAGAAGAAAACAGTTAAACTTAGACTGATGCACCGATGTTGGTAAAGACAGTACTATGTAAGTAGCAGAAGCTGAGTAAGATGAAAAGGGTAATAAGGACAACATGTTGAAGAAAATATTACTACTCGCCAGGCTAACTCAAGGTACGTTCTAAGGGAGGGAAAATATCTCATGTTATCACGCTAAGATGTAAGTTGTTTATTGATTATCATAATAGCTGGACCATACGTTCCATTTTCTATGCAAAATTGGGAATGTACTAAGTTAAGGCTAAAGATGTTTTTATCAAGAATTTAAGCTGAGGCTCACTACTGAAAATTGCTTAACAGACGGCCAAAATTCCGTAACAATTCCTTAACTTGTTCTTGGTGTTTGTTTGAAATATCACTAAGTAAAAGTATACAAAGGGTCATTAACATATCAGAAGACGTGAAAACTAATAATCAAGAACACGTCTCTCTTCGATATCAATGTTTGGTAAACATTCTCCAAATTCCCAGCCAAAATTCAGAGTAGAAATCTCTGACACTACATAAAATTTCAGCAGCAAATTTAGAATCAAGAGAGTATTACAAAATGACAGTTCAACCAAATGATTGGCATTGTATGACACTACTGAAGGCCGTTAGACATTATTGAGTAAACAATATTCTAGCATCAAACATTTGGGATGAAAATAAAATTGACGTGACACTAGGGACTGACTACGTGAGGTTAGGACTCTTGTCCCACTTCCCAACACAAAGAACTGTTAGACTAGTTACATTCAAAAGGTTATTTGTGACATAATTATAAAAAAATATGACAATTTTTCAACTTAACTTAATTTTACCTTCCAAACTTATCTCGCACAGCTGTGCAACTCCACTACTCGTGGACACGTGATTTCTGTCGAACACCCGTTACTGCTTGATACAATTATCGACCCGTGCTTCGACCTCGATTGTTCGTTGAACAACAAAAGCAAACGAGGTGTCAGTGTGTTTGTTGAAAGGGTACTTCAATGTCTCTATTGTTTATTTTTGAGAGTACCTCACGCATTACCACGAGACAGAAATTTTGTTTTGTCGCTACTAAAACTTCGGCAGAGTCGTGTATCCGACCACAGAAGATTTTGTTTTTTTATGTTCGGTGGCCATGCAACCAACTACTTTTAACTTGATTGCGCCAGTTTGTTGCCCGCTAACCCAATGCTACAGTGAATATTGAGCATTTGTGTGATGACACAATCATCCCACCAGCAAAACGAACTGGTGTTGTACTTGGAAGCAGCAAAGACGCAACGTGGTGGCGTTCTGAGCGACTCTCCACGTGGTAATACTACAATCAATGATTTTCGTAGTATAAGGTGCTGGTTACAGCAACGCTATTTTAACTGTTAGCACGGTAACTAGTAAAAAGTCCTTGAATTGGGCCCCCTTATATGTTATTTACCACTGCGCCACACCAAATGAGTGAAATTCCTCATCTATTTGAGTGATACCACTTAAGTAACTGCCTTTTTATGCTTCGTAAACCAAAGCAAAACGCTTGCGAAACTGTGAAGATAGAACGCCATTATTTTCATTGTTAACTAGATGTAAAGACATGGCGCGTCTCTCACAATTGTTACCAGGCCTCGTGAATCACAACAACAAAACCCCTGACTTGAATAGTTTTTTGTTTAGAACTTTAGTACTTTCTAAGTCCCTTTAATGTCGAAGAGAAGACGATAGGAGTTGGCCAGCTAAAGTAACATCTCACTTCTGTTAATCGTATTTCTCTTCAAGCCTGTGCTTTAGGTAGAGAGGGATACCGACTGTACCTATGACATTCAAGGTAAGTTCTAATATTTGACAGCGCAATGTTCTGTTATCCTTCATCGTATGGTGCCATCGTCTAGATTTTTACCATCTGCAAACTATAAACTCAGTTCCAACGAGCGCAGCTGCAAACTCCCTTAAAACGTTCGGTATCGATAGAGACGACATTTGACGCTTGATCGTTATGTGTTCTCTTCCACGAAGATACAAGCAACAGTCCGAGTGTGAGATAGCGACTTATAAGAGAAAATTATCGAAATACTTTATTTGAACCTTCATATAGTGTTTTGAATTCCGAGTCGGCACTTCATTTCGACATCAAATCCTTCTTGTGACTGGAAAAAATCCCAATGTCCGAAAAGGTTTGTACCGAAGGTGTGCTAGGGGCAATCTGCATTAGTAATTATGGAAGCTCTTCAGGGCAGCATTTTATCGTTTCCAGCTATAAGAAATAAGCAGTACTATGAAGGACAACGGTGTTGCACACTGTAATAACAATTCGTTTGGATGAACAAGGAATTTAGTGTTTTGGGGGTAATGCCACTTTCTGACCGGGTTTCAGCTCACGTGATTAGTGACAAGCTTAAACTGCCTTAACCGAAAACTGAACCAGTGCATTTTGTATCAATGAGCGAGAAGCATCGAACGCTTTACAGGGGCAGTTCTTTCCTATACGGACATCAGGTTTAAATTATTCGGTATAAAAAATAAAGATTTAACCAAATTTACTTTTATTTAGTATTAAGAAAACAAAAAGTAATTTCCTCGTTCATTCTGTATTGAAAAGGCCTAATACATTTCATTTAAAGGAATTCGAGCTGAATTGTGACGATAATACTTCAGTAGTGCTTGTTAATCTTGGAACGTAAAGACACTTGGAACAATTATGAACGACTATAATTTACTTTGAAACAAAGTAACAAGGCAGAGCGGTAAAATTAGATCTGGGTAGACAGATCTTTGCCCAAGACATTGCTTTACACATAACTAATTTTAAAGTAAAGTGATAACTACTTTATGAAGTAATTGAACTCTTTTGTGCAGTGATTAAAGATCAAAGTGTGCAGTGGTAGAATTTTTCAATGAAAGAACTTATTATTGTACATAGTATGCAAAATAATAAGCAAGGTGATGGAGCAGATTATTTGCAAGAAACCAAGAATCCTCTACTTCTAAGAATGACAGATTAAATATTACAGGAACTATTTCTGCTGTTGAAGCTGAAATTTATTCATGCCACTTGGGTAAAGAAGTGTGCTTGTTAGGAGGTACAATGTCAGAATAAAATACAACAGAAATGATAACATGTTCACCAAGTTTAAATTCCTGAGAATTCAACATAGAAATTGTCAAAGCCGTACAATTGTTGAAAGGGAAAAGAAAACAAATTTTTTGTACAGTGTATTTGCCAAATTCTGATGTTGCAATGTGTGTTGCAGCAGAAGAATACGATTGATTTGTTTGCCAGGAGGAACAAAATCAGGAGTAAATATGTTTGAGTAACACCTGCAGATCAAAGCACACCAAGAATGTTTGAAAGCAAGTACAGAAACTTCCAGTTATTGAAAAAATGAACTCTGTTCCTTTAAATGCAATTTTCGGCTTGCAGCATAAAAAATGTGCTGATGAATCTCTCTTTATTCAGGTTCATGATGATGCAAAATGTTTGATGTTTTCAGCTTTTTCTTGGCACACAAGAGTTGTCCTTACCAAAATGTCCTAATACTTTGACTACATTAAAGCATTTAAACCTTATAACCTATCTGACTTCAATCTGCAATATATCAGAGTTCTATTCCTTGTTAGAGGTGATAGTCAGTGCATCTTTGCAAGGATTTGGTTTTCAATCGAATCTTGTATTGCTGAATCCCTTCAATGTGGTGCATCTATGTATAACACCTATGAGGATCATAAATACATGCTTCTTAATGTTATGAAAGATAATGGAGACACTGAATTGAAGTTATTGAAGTTGGGTATGTGAAAGAGAGTGATGCAGCAAATCATCTAGCTGCTATTAAGTGTTGTCGCTAATGATACTATTTTTGTTTTCAAAATATTCTTAACAGCATTAGCCACATATCCAGTGATGGACAGAAAACCTATTGACAATGAACAGCAAGGGCTTAGCATCAATTTTATTATTTTCAAGTCTGTCTTTGTGTGCAGTGCATTCAGCTGCAAAGTGTCTACAAAGACATTGTCAAATCAGTGCCTGAAATCGAACAGGTATTGAAGAAATTGTCTGCAATCATTACATTTTTTACTCTTGTCTAAGACACAGCTCTGATTTAGAGAATGTTGGAACAAGAGGCCTCCCAGCAACTGACCTTTCTAGGTAGCTTAAGGTATGATGCCTTCCAAAATATTTTCGAGTATGATAGCCAGAATTTACAGAATTTCTTTTGTTGGCTATATTATACCCTTGGCAAGCTCTAATTGATTTCAGCAAGAAGTAAGACAGTGGTGATTGGAAAAAATTGAACTTGCTTACAAACAGGAAAAATCTTCAGTCAATGTGATTTATTGCTGACGTTTTGCGTATTTTGAAAAAGCTTCAAAGTTGTACAATAACTATCATACATGTTGACAAAGAAACCAACAATTTTCAGAAACGGCTTGACAGTTTGAGAAAAAGTAGTCTGTTGCTTTGATGGGAAGAAGTGTTTTAAGAATTGATGTCCAAAAAATCAACTAATCTTTGCAATGTCAAGTGATGAAAAAAGGCAAAGATGGTGTGAAGAAGCCTATCTTAAGGCCGCTGATCACTGACTTCCTGGTGCAATTCAAAATTAAAGCATCCTGGTCTTAAAATAACAGTAATAATAACAATAACAACAACGGGTTGATACCATAAAAAGGATAAAGACCTACATAGATAAATGACTTGCAGGTGTCCAACAGGTGTCCAGAATCTTCTTATCACTTATGAAGTTGATGTAAGGGTTTTGAGAGGTTCATTGCTCCTGACTTGGTCTTACAAGTACAATACCAATGTTGTCTAGAGAGAGAGACAGAGAGAGAGACAGGGAGAGAGAGACAGAGAGAGAGAGACAGAGAGAGAGACAGAGAGAGAGAGAACAGCACTAATAGATGACAAACGGTAAAGTGGTTACTCAGAGTTTCACACCACAATGTTCAATCTTCAGAGGATTTCATTAATTATACATTGCTTATATATGCTTATAAGTGTTAGTTGGGCTTTGTGATTTTACAGACAAGAAACATATTCATGTGATGGCACTTAGACTTATGCTTGATACGTTTCCTAAGTAAAGTCTCCTTGATTACTTTTTTAATAGCTACTTTCTCTTCAAGACAAAGGAGGCAACAGCCTCTTCCACCATAGCGAATGCTAGATCGGATAATCATACAGTCACTAAAGAAGCAGATAAAGTGGTCGGTAGTAGTTGTTTAGGATAGAGAAGATCACATTACGGAGGCATATAGACAGATGATTTGACAGCATCTGTTATAGATTAGAACTAGACCCATCTGAAGAGGTAGCAAAGAACATCAAGACAGTAAAAGATGGGACGACGCAGGAATTCCAGACAAGGGGAGAGGGTACAAGAGAGTAGATTCTCATAAATTCAGTAGATTCTCTTGGGTTAGATAGATTTTACCTTTACCAAAGATTCAATGGGGATTAAGTGAATTAAAAGGTTAACCAGTAGTGTCTGATTATGGTAACATTACACAACATATTTCAGAGTATTTTGATTTTCATCTTAGTTTCACTTTAGTTAGCTTAAGTCCATCCCATGTTAAAGATAGCAAGCATATTCCACAGCAGTGGATGGGTATGTATTCAACATTAAATATATATTATAAGATATACTTATACAGACTGTCTATAGATATATATTTATTTATGAGTGTAAATAAATGTGTAAAGGTATGTGTCTGTTATTGTATCTTTACTATACATTTTACAATCAGGTTTCTTAAGGTGGGCACCATGAATGACAGCTTAATTAATAAGCTGCTTTGTGTGTGGTTGGGGGAGGCATACATAACGGATATTTTGACCCATATATACTGAACACTGAACCATCCAGTGCTTGACATCCAGGCTAAGTGATATTTGAACATCATATCATATATAGACAGTAAACTGTTTTTGTACTACCATTTTGGTGCCCAACCATACACTTACAGAGTCTTTTCTGTCTTATTCTAAACTTAATACAACTGTTTTGACTGTTGCAACAGAATCTGCTGATGTGACACTTGAAAGCTACATAAATGAATGGTCTTTGAAACTCAAGCAAAAGTAGGAGCCAGGAATATTAACTTATGATGCATGCAGTTAATTTGCTCTCAGCAGAATCATGAATTAAAGATATGACTTGCTGAAAGTGCAAGTGTGACCTAGACATTTAGAATTCTTACTTAGTATTTTAATGCATTTTAACCACTTTCTCAGTGAGACTGATGCTCACTGGAAAATAAACATGCATGTGTAATGTCATGTATTGGCAAGGTAGTTTTCATTACACTGTAAACCTAGCATTTTTTGCTTTGTTTGTATATGTAAAGGCATAGTTTAAAAGCTTATCACAATTGTTTAAGCTAGAATTTATTGTATGGAAAATGCCATTCTCAAGGAGGTGTAGAAAGCAAGTTATAGTTGTGGACAAAGAAGTTGTGCTACATATGTTGTGGGAGCTCAATCATACTGTCAGAGGCGGATTTTAGAGGCAAGGATTTGGGAGGGCAAGAAGGTGATAGATAATGATCGGTTGTTGGTTCCATGCTCTTCAAGTGCCATGACAATAACAGAAATGCTTATTTGTCAATTTCAATTTATAACTATAATGTCTTAAATCTTTGCTGTGTATAACATAAATTTCCAACTGTGACCTTAAAGTTGCACAGTATTCATTTATATAAAAACCGAATCAACTTTTGCTCAGCTTTAATTGTAAATTCAAAAAAAATTAACAAACTTCTATTCTTCTCACTTTAAGTTTTGACCATTTATCAGCAAGCTTTTCAAGGTCTATCCTGTCTGTTACTTCATTTTCACAAGCAATGATCATCATAAGGCTGTCTAGCCGAAAATCAGACATTTTTGACCTCAAATACGTTTTCAGCAGGTTTAATCTTGAAAATGAAAGCTCGTTACTTACTATGGATACTGGTGCAGTAAGCTTTGCAAGATGGCGATACAGGCATCCTTTGCCAGCCAACACTCTTGTCGCATTGCAGATTGTCTTTGGGTTTGTCTGGATAATATCATTTTTCATATATCTGATGTCAAGAAACAAAAGGTCAGCATCTTTGACATCAACGGGAAACTTTTTACATGAGAGAATGCAGTCATCAGTCAGCTTTATGAAGCAGTTGTGGATGGAGGCATCTTAGATGACCAAAGGGCCCAGTTAATACTTTCTCAATATCTCTGTATTCTCTTATGAGGCTGTTAATAACCTTGAACATTTCAATGCAGTAATGATCTTGAAAGTATGAAATGGGGTCATAACCTACATTTTCATCAAACCTTGACGGAACCCTCGTGGCCTATATTGCTTTGAATACTCTGCTTATGGATTGATTCCATATTTATAACAATGAGCAATGGCTATTTCTATAACTCCATCAATTGTACCTTCATCTGTTCAAATACCAAGAAAGCTTTTTACGGAATCACAACAAAATTTACCAGATGACACAAAAATATTGGTGTTGCAACCCCACACCCCACAGTAAATCCATCTCTACATATTGTGAATGGGGTTAAGTACTTTGACAAGGGGAAAATTGCTGATGATAAATTGAAGAGGGCTATGTAAGATTCCTAACCCTGAAAGTTAAGGGTGGTTATTCTTGATTTATGCTCCTAGTCAGTAACACTATAGGTTAATTCTGCAATAGCATGGTGGGTGTTGGAGATTCATTTACATGTGAGATGAAAACAAGACACCATTGTCACTTAAGGCTGATGAGACCAAGTAGACACTGTATCCACCATGCCTGAGC
>JANTCA010015510.1:0-20792 GCA_024741275.1 Chironex yamaguchii | reverse complement strand
GATGGGGCAGCTGTGGCGCATTGGTCAGTGGCATCGGCTTTCAATCCCAGGGTCGGGAGTCAAACTCAGCTGTCGGTAATGACAGGAAGGGCATCCAACCTTAAATGTCTCGTGCCTAAACAAAGACCTCACACAATGAGGCACCACCAAAGCTCCAAAATAACGGGAAAAACTGACTTTAAATAAACACCATGATAACATTAATCCGTTGCAATATGGATGGGGCAGCTGTGGCGCATTGGTCAGTGGCATCGGCTTTCAATCCCAGGGTCGGGAGTCAAACTCAGCTGTCGGTGGTGACAGGAAGGGCATCCAACCTTAAATGTCTCGTGCCTAAACTAAGACCTCACACAATGAGGCACCGCCAAAGCTCCGAAATAAAGGGAAAAACTAACTTCAAATAAACACCATGATAACATTATTTTAAGTCATTTTCAAAGAACAATTTTTAAACAATTTAATTGACAAAAGTAAAAAATTCTGCTCATGTACAAAGGAATGTGTAAGTTAAGAAATGTTCAATACTCCAAAACTTTACATCTGCAGAAGTATCTTTAGCAATATCGTTTTTTTACATTTTAAGCAAAATTTTTTAAAAATTTTGTTTGCTGAAATTAAAATAAACTTATAAACTGCAAAACAATAAGTCAATCTAGGTTTTCGTAACAACTGTGGCCTTGAAGAAATAAGTTGTGACACTAACTAGGATCGCTTAAGTATATGGGGCTTCTCATCAAACCAAGAAATGAAAACTTATATACTCTAATGGTCTGTGAAAAAGTAGCGCAAGAACGCTGTCCTGAAACTACTTTATCGTCGAATGTTGTAAACTCTGAATGTGATTCTAGGGAGGTACGTAGTTGATAAGACTATCCTCTCGTCACCTTTTTGAAGGATGCAAAGTAACTCCGCCAAGGACGGTCCCAAGCCCGTCTGGAAAAGGAGGAGGGTTGATTATGATTATTTTGGTAATAATCTTGTCAAATATTTAAGATCAAGACAACTAATGGCTAAAGAGGAGGCAAGAACGTCAATTTTCCTTGCTACTACATGTTCAACAATCGATGTTATCTTTAGAATTTCAGAAAACCGTTCTACAAATATCGAGAGAAAGTAGCACGATAAGCCATTATTAAACATGTGCTGATTTAGAACATCGCGTAAATAAAGAACGTCAGACCTTTTTGTCCGGCCTCTATTTATCAGGCTAATGAGTGAAATAAACAGAACAATTTGTTATCACGCTTCGGACAGATAGTAGACATTGAGGAAAACATGATTACTTGAGTTTTAGTAGTTCGGTAATAGTAAGAAGACCGTCGTGTCTTCAAACGTTTGGCCTCAAAGTTAATGATAATAGTCACAAACAATTGCTTATACGTTCACTAAAACTCCTCTCCTAACAATGATGAAGTGTAAATCATAGTATTTATTAGCAACCAACTCTAATGATGATATAGAGGTATAAGCTTGACAAAAGATTACTTTTTGAAATACATCTAAATTTTTCTGTTACATACTGTCACTTTTGGCCTTTGTGTAGTTAATGACGTTTCACTCTAGACGCAGTTTATTTCCTCCATTCCGCGTATTGATTCAGCATTCGCTTTATAATTCAAATAACAAATTTCAGTAAATACATCTGGCAGCCTAATTTCTAATAAATATGAAACACATGACGATTTAAACGATGTTTTCATGCGTATATTCAACATTTGTCTATGAACACAGGTAAATACTTAATATAATTTAAAATCACTGCTAAACTCTAATCGTTTTACAATTTAAATGTATCCTGATACGGAATTTGTTTTAAAAATACATAGGACTCGAAACATTTGCTACCAGCTCAAAACCCTTACTTTCCATGTTATTTTTAATATGTGTCAGACTCATTACTAGCAATTACACTTTTCAAACCATGGCCGAATAAAAATGTTAGTCAATAACGTTTAAAAACTGAATTAGAAATATTTGACTGTAAGCTTGAAAACGTGCAGTAAGTATCAAGCACGTAAACATGTTTGACTGAATTCTCTGCAAATCGATGTGTATTTATCAATCACTTTTGACTATGTACGAACTGTAAAAATGCGCAGGTGGTTATGACACGGTTTTGTATAAGGCAATTAGTCATCGATATGCCTGTGTTGTAAATTTTTGTGTCTCATCGGAGGATACTGCTCATTAGCCTATTGATCGCAGCTCTAGTGGGATAAACTTTAATGCAATTCCAACTGGATCTGTTTCAAATTCTCTCACAATTATGCAGGACACAATGCAAAGCTATACTAACTAATGGTAACCAGCAATACAAGGCACAAGTAGAGGACTAATAACACAAAGAAGTTTGTCAGAGTTTCTCAGAGAGACAAATATCTTGAAATTCCTTGTGTACTGTCAGGTCAAAGAAATTTATAGACGTTCGTTAGCAACAATCGGATGGCAAAGAACTTTCTTAAATTTCGCAGTATCCATAACAAACACAATGCCCAGCAAAAGTAAAAAAGATAAAAAATTGTCATCCTAATTTAGAGGCTCTTCTGAAAAAAGATTGATTTATTGCAACAGTGATTGTCCATAAACAGAGAGATTGCAATTGCTAATGTGAGCAAATTAAGCTACGTCTAGATCTAAGTAAGTTAGATGTATAACAGGATCAACCGTAAGCAAAATACGATATGCCTTGATATTTGAACCTTGGAAGTCCTTATTTGTACGTATGCTAAGCATACGTACATATTTGTTTGAGTCAATCAAGGTTTAATGCTTAATATTGCTGCATATAATTAGTTGAACATTTTAAAAATACAGTTCTACTGCACTATTTATTGTGCATTAAATTCTTTGTATTAGTGTCTTTGACAACATACAATTAAATGACATGTCAACTGAAAACCACTAATAATTGTTAGACTTCTTCTTACAAATTATATTTTAATTAAATTCGACAAATTCATTAAGAGTAAAAGTGAAAAGCAGACAGTGGAATGTCTCTTCGACAATGGGGAGGCTAGTACTTGGCAATGGGAAAGAGAATTGTTTTACAATAGTAAAAATACTTCTTGACAATGGGGACAACAATTCTTTGACCATGGAATAGGAAAACATTATTTCGAGACGCTAAAAAGTGTTTACTAAAATTACTCTCATTTATTTTAACTTTCCTTCTAGCTTGAAATTATTTGTTAGCAGGTCTGTAAGAATCGTATCAAAAATTTTGTTTTCATATTGAAAACTGCAGGGAAACAGTTGTCTCAATAGCCACCTAATTGAAGAGATCAATTTGTTGCTAAGCATCACAAACAAACTGATTAGCCTCATAACAGGGTGTTAGCATGGCTTCTGGTTTAAAATATGAGTTAATCGATGCACATTTTGCCGAATTTGAACACTGAAACTTTACTAAAATGAGGTAAAATTACAGCAATTATTGTAAAGATGAAACACTAATATATGTCTGTTGTAAAGAAGGATCATTGTACCTTCCTTATCATAAAACATAATTGATAATTTAAAAGTGAAAAGGGAAATCAAACTTTTCCTGTTGTGTGATTGCGTGAGTCATATTATTTCGACGTCATACCAATCAATTATTGTTTGAGCAAAAAACCCTTACGTTTTAGAAATTGATTTCCGTAAAATAGAAAATTATGTATTAATAAGGAATATGTATTGTACATGTCCTAAAGGCATATTATAAAAAGATAACTACCGTTTGCTCAGAGCATAGATGGTCGGCACAACTGTTGAATTGCTTTCGTCTTAAAATATCTTTATGGTCGTTGCTACGATGAGATTTCTTCTATTAAAACAATACTTTAAATGTTAGAAACTAAAAGCACCTTGGAAGGAATGGCTCCGCCAAGCCAATATAATTTACACAAACCAAAGGATTTTACCCCAAGATGATTTCCTTGTTGGTTGACGTCTCATGAAGATACCATTGCCAAATATGGTGACTGCGTTACTCCCACAAAGACTTCCTTACACTAGGACTGTGAGGGTTTCGTTCTCGAAAAAGTGATCCAAAACACCAGGATTTGATTCGGATCACCCTATGCAATTAATCCGCTGGGTTAGACTTCAAACATATCCTAATTAAGTACGATGTACTTAGAAATGACTGAAATCTTTGGAAATGTTTCCAAACAGTACAAAGCGTAAAAAGTGTCTCAAGTAAAACTGACGTCTACAAAGCTTTGCGTCTGACACTGTTTACAAAGATTCGTCAGAATTCGGTTACAGAAAAATCAGCAGAATTTGTAGTGTAAGGTAGGATCGAAAACTGACCTATAAGAACCAAGTGTTAGGCGAGAAAAGACAAAGAGAGAAAGTACAAAGGAATTGGACATAGTGCGCCTGTAGGTTGTATACTGTCAGAAGCAGTGCGAGATCGATGTTCTTCTTTGGCAAGCTCTAAAAGTCGCCTTTGTAAACGAATTTCATGTCCCGATGTATTGTGGAAAATTGGAAGGGTCATCTAAAACACTGTTCGTTTTTGTTATGCAGTCCTGCGTATTAAATATAACTACTCCAGGTGCTTTATCAGGGTTAGTGATTAGGATCTTGTCATTCAATGTGAGTGACCTTACTGCCTGGAAGTGCTCTCGGTGGATGTGCAAAAATTGGTTAGCAAGGTCAAAATTTCATCTTGAAGTTTTGTAGGCGGCTTATATTCTTGAGAGTAAACCTAGCTTGTATCGACAAAAGGAATTTGTGGTTCTCCTCTGGTTGTTCCACTAGTTTAATTTGGCGGTTATCGTATCATCTTACCTTTTTGCTTTCTTATTCTTTCAAACCATTGAACTTTCTCTCCTTGTCTTTTCTAGTCCAATACTTGGTTCGTTGCTTTCTTATTGGTCAATTTTCGATCCTATCTTAAACTACAAATCATGCTATGTTTTCTGACGTATCTATGTGATCAGTGTCAGATGAAAAGCTTTATAGATGTCAGTTTTACTTAAGATACATATTTTGAGACTAATCATCCAAACAATAAATAAACCCCTGTGATTATAATACCTCCCTTTGTGGAAGTAACAGCCTGATTTCCTATCAAATCATATACATACGATGTTTAAGTTTCTCAGAGTACTGTCAATGACAGATCTTTCCCTTAATTTGAAAGGAGTGGAACACATTGGCTGCCAAACTCTTTTTTTAGATATAATTTCTAATGTATCATCATGTTTTTTCTTCATTATTAGTCCTTCACTGGTTTTTTCGGCTCATTTCCTAGCTTATCACCAAGTGGTTGTCATTCGTTCTTGTGATAAATAAAAAAGTTTAAAATAAGGTTTGCTTTAATCGAATTTGCTGTTGCGTCCTTTTTAGTGACCTGAAGACGTGAGGCACTAGAACCAAAGTTGAGTTTCAGAAAACAGTATAACTTACATGGGATGGTTTCAAATGCACTGTTCAGTTGTTTATCCATTTCTAACAATGATCCCTTCTGCTAACTTTTATTCTGTCACGCCCTTAAGTCTATTGTCTTTCTCTTGCTCTCCAGATACTCTATCAAGACGATGTTAATACCAAAGAAGAATATTATTGTATGCTGTAATTTAAATTCAAATTCCGTGCTTTGCAAATATATTAATTTGATATTTATTTTCCGAAGAAAGTTTTGTGCCTATGATGAATAATGCTTTTTACCTTGTAACGACCACAAAACTTCATGCAAGCCTTCATCCACATTTTTCCTTATTCTTTTCTATTATCGGGAAAGTTGTGTTTTGTTTTAAATTATCCTGATATCCTGATATCCTGATATGATTGCATTTTACTGTGAATACTGTGAATTGTGATTTTCTAGCGTCAAAAAATCTTTAGTTGTTCCCAATGCACTTTTTACTCTAATTTTCAGGAAATATGTTTACATTGCGTCCTGCCTGGAAGCGTGGCTTGTGCTTCTAACAAGAAAATAATGATTATTACTGTTTTATCCAGGAATATTGCAAGTCAATACTATAACTGATAGATTGTATGCACGTACTATCTATTAGCATGATGTAAGAAAGCGCGGTGATTTTATTGGAAAGTTTATAATCCTACAATCACTTTTGTACTACTGGTAGTAAAGCCTAAGCTTATTTAAAAATGCAAATACCGTCTCATTATGTAAAAAATGTGCATTCCTGTTTACGGTTTATGTGTGAAATGGTCCACCTCAGATTCTTTGAATTATAAATCAGAGTTGTGATGAATACCCTCACGAAATACGCTTAGAAAATTGACTACAAAATGCAAATTTCGGGCTATACTTTGGGTTTATTACCAATTTTAACATCATATTACTTATAAAAGGTTTAGGCCAGCCATTGCTAATATTTACAGAGTCTAAATTATTCGCATTTACAAAGAGTATTATCAGCTTTGCCTACTATAAGATGGATAAAATGAATTCAGTAACCTACCAAGGTCAAAATCCTAAGGAGATTTTGTTCAATGCTTCAAACAAACGAAAATCAAAAACGATTAGCGTTGAGGTATGGGGTTGAGGTTAATCTCATTTCCTCACATAAACTTCGATAAATTTGGTAGAAAATTAACAATATTTTAGTAAAGGAGAAACTCGTCTTAACTTTGCTTTCAAACAATAACTACATTTTACAAGATTGTAGAATATATTTTTATATCAAAGCATAAGGAAAGATTGCTGTTGCCTTTACAAACGGCAAAGCATTGCAACAGACATTACTGACGCCCTTACGAGATTTTGCTAAGGATTAAGTATTTTATTGACTCTATAAACAGCAGGTATTGTTTTCTGAACCAAAATTGTATTCTCAATTTGATTATTCCTTCATTTTATGTATTGATCATGTAGGTTTAATTAATCAAAGCCCGTCTGCTCAATTCAACTTCACTGCAGTTCAGCTGTGTTGCTCTCTTGTTTCCATGTAGAGCACTCAGTGCACTGGTACCATCTGAAAGATCACGCCATGCTATAAATATTATCCAGAGCAGATTCAGTGCAAAGGAAAGTTTGTGTTAAGTGAATGTCATTACCATGGTTACCCGGTTTAGGATATGACAGCCACGTTACCTCATTCCGTGATAACAAGGAGAAGTGACAATGCCCAGCATTGAAATAGCATTAATCAGCGATGGTTTCCATGTCAGTGTTTAAAAGTCGTTGAAAGAACAGTTCGTTGTTTTGCAATTTATGCTCCGAGAAAAAGAATTTTTCTACACTAATGTTAGAAATTGTTTTGCACAAAAACATCATGGAGGGAGAGTTTACGAATCTCTTTGACGTGACTAATGCGAGGAATTTGAAAGTCTTTTAGGAAAGATAGAATATTGTATTCTATGGAATATCTACACACCAAAGCATATCTCAAAATTATATTTGGCAGAATGATTCTTGATGCGTTCCTTTGTATTTATGCAAATCATATTCTGTAACAGTAATCAGAGCGAGTGATATTACGGTGCTCACATAATTATCAACCAATACATCTTTCTGTTTTTACAAAATGTTTCTTATAGTCCTTAAACTATTTAATGTAAAATTTTAAATTACAAAGAAAATTTTGTTAAATATCCGTTCTTGAGTAAACGTCTGTCAGTAGAGATAAAGGAAGATTCGTTCTCTGATAGCTTTTCTCCAAGCCAGACTTTTTCTTCGAAAATACATTTTATAAGCTACAAAATGTGAAGCAAATAATAGTTCAGTGTACTTCACCTTGCACTCAAAGTTATTGGCTGTCATTTGACTGCATGTAAAATTTCGCTATCAAATACAACTACTTTTCGTTAAAACTACTTTTCATTCACGACGAAAGGAAATATTATATCTCATTTGATAGAATGGGATAACTTTGGCCAATCATTATAGGGTAGAGAGAACTCAATAATTTTCCCCTAAAACATTGCAGAAATTTCAAGAAGTAAACCAGCGCCTGTCAAATAAAGTTTCTGTGTTGATAACAAATTACAAAATAATTCAATCCAAAGCATAACGATTAAAATATCTTATTTGATGGCAGTTGTAACTGATTCCTATTTTCTGAGCTAAGCAAGAAAAGTTACTCATCCTTAATTATTAAAAGTTACTCATCCTTAATTATTAAAGTAACTGTATCATCGATATCATATGACTTCTAATTTACAACTCTTATTGCTTAATGCTTTACTTATCACTACAGGATAATTTAATTGTTAAAGTTACTACTATGGCAAAGTCATGACCAATCCGTCTTTAATCATATAAGTACTAAGTCATTCCTTTTCACTACATAGATGCTGTAACTTAAATGCTTTTTTTATTTATTGTCTTTGTAGCATAGAGTTTAATTTTGCAATTTTAACCATTTCATTGTAATATTTTTCTACCTTCATTTCATCATTGTTCATACATAGTTCTGCACTGTTATTGTTAAAGGTTCAATTTGAGGTGAATTGCTTGTATGTGGTGATGTATAGCTGTGATATAATATAACGCATTAAAAATGCACAAAAAAGGCGAAAATATTAGAATATCGGTGTTTACTGTGTATTGTAACTTTTTGTTCTCCATTTAAACATTTTTAAAGGCTTTTATTGTAGCATTCAATACTTTTATTTCAAAGAGAATCAGGTTCTGAATTGAATATTTTATAAAAAGCACAACATGCTTATACCAGCAAATATCGTAAGCATAAAGGCACCAATTAAAGGACATTTCATTGTAAAAGACCACATTTATATACAGAAATTTCTTCTTTTAATAAAAGAAAGATACCCAAAAGCTTTTAAAACTTAGAAATAATTCCTACAAAAGTTAAATGAAGAAGGTTTTTTAAGTTTAAAACAACTAGGCCTTCTGTTGTCTGATTCAACAGTCACGATTACCAAATTTAAAGCACTGTGACGCTACAGCAAGTAGCAAAGCCTTCATGCACAAGTTCAAGATTACATTTGCACTTTTGTTGCAATGAATATCAAGGTAGCGTTTGTCTAACAACCGTAAGTAAACATTGTTATTTGAGGGTGAGGATAGGAATTGCTTAAATTATTTCTTGTGCCTCCAAAGAAAACGTAGTACATATTGCAAATACCCCCAGATCTCTAGACATTCAAAAATTCTCACGAATTCAAATATGCGTTATTAGCATAATTTTTATGTTTTTCTTTTACATTTGTCGCATTTGAGTTTAAGAGCTTTAATGTTCTTTGTGTTCCGGGTTGAATGAAAATGTACGCTTACCATTCAAATATTTAATAGGCAAGTTGTGATCGTTATTTTCTATTGAAATAATTCAGACAACATTATATTTGTTATATTATATTCACTGTTTGGCACTAAAAAAACTTGGAGAGGTCCTAGTGTAGAAATGCAATCTAGAGATCAAGTTTGGTGTTTGATTTCGAGTATGCTATAGTGAGTGTCCCTATTGCTAAACACAGATTTAATGCGTTGCATTGATCAAGGAATGGCACCATAAGCTTTTTATATTCTGAAGTGTTACTATAGATTTCACACTTGGCAACACGGTTTATTTTACTCTTTATTTGTTTATTTATTTATTTATTTGTTCATTTTTGCCTGTAACAAAACTCTTTCTCGAAGTCTATCAAAATAGGTGATGTATATCAAGGTGATATAAATTATTTTTACATTATTTTACAATGTAATAACAGACTAAATCCAATCGTTTTTAATAATATACTGTCAAATTAATAAATACAGGACACAAAACGCAGCAAAAGCCTTACTAATTTTGCTTTTCTGTTCTTATCAGTCAGGAGCCATAATATTTGTATATCATTGTACTTTAGGTTCAAATATTGAAATAAAATCATAATTTGTATTGTGTTTAATTTAACATTAATTTGATTTCACAAATAATCTCAAATGCATTTTTTGCGAAAAGTCTCCTAGTTAACTTATTAAAATGATTTATTAAAAATGTATCTTGGATATCGTTTAAATATTTTGATGTTGCTCACATGATTTTTAAACTTTGATAGGAAATCATAGTGCATTTATGCTATCGTACTAATACCGTATTATCAAGGCGATTAACAAGCTTTTGAATCAGCCGAGTATAGAAAAATTTAATTTATTTTGGGAGCGGCTTCCCTCTTATTCTTGAGAAAGCTACATTTGCCTGATAAGCTCGCACAATACATCACAATGTTTCTAATGTACAGAAACAGAGGTATATCATAGCTAACATTATGAGAAAAACTTCCTTTGAAATCGGTAATTTTTTTGTGATTTCAATCAAGAAAAGGAAGTGTATAAGGATCCAGAGAAGATTATTTCAATGGAGACAAGAAAAGACATACTGTGAGGATATAATCATTTTTGGCACCTGTTGTGATGGTAATGCTTCATCTGCTTAGCAACAGCATGATAACTGTAATCTAGTCTTTTACTGAAAATAACGACGGCTTAAACTGACTTTTTTCCAAGAGACTTCGTTACCAAACTCTCACATATCAGATTTAAGTGTACAAAAATGTCTTCACTCTAACTAACAGTTGAAAACATGTTGAAAAAGATGTTTTAGCAAGCTTTGATTCCAAAATTCATAAAGCTGAGTAATTATTAACAGACATTTATGAATTATGATTATAGAAACATACGAATTACTTGCTTCAGTAAGTAAGAGAATTGTAAGATATTATGGACTTCTGCTTATGGTTTATGATGTCATATTGCAAAATATACCTAGTTCTTAATCATGTCGATACCAAAATAGAATCACACTCACATACGAGCTATTCATTACGCTTTTAAAAACCCAATAAATGATTTTTGCTGTTTAAGCATCATTTACATAAGTTATTAATACTGAGATGAAAACAGCACTTTAAATTTATTTAAAAAACAAATTCTAAATACAAAAATAAATCTAAAACTTGACGTGGCCAGTGAAAATTTGCAAAATTTTAGCTTTGTGATATGTTTAAGACGAGTCTCCTAAAAAATTTGCAATAGATATTTTATGAGGATGTAATTGATAAAGGATATGAATATATGCAACTTTTTTATATTCATGCCAATCACCTAAAATTAAAGTCGACATCATACCCAAAAACCAGTTAAATTGAACAAAAAAACATATACCATCTTAGCTTGACATAAGTATATGCATATATGCACTTCAACATATATACATATCCAGATGAATGAAGCTCGTCCGTCAAACTCCGAGTCACGAATATTACCATTTATTGTCTATTGGTATTTTCTCTAATATGCTCTACGTGTTTTGACGTACTGAGCACTGTTCAACGATATTGTACTACTGTTTGTAATATATCTATATGTCTATCTATCTATCTATCTATCTATTTCATTGTCTATCTATCTATCTATCTATCTATCTATCTATCTATCTATCTATCTAACTATCTGTCTATCATCAAGGAATGAGGTGAAATAATCAGCTCACATATTAATTGTCTACTAGAACCGACAACTGAACAAGTTAGTTATGTGACAAATTTATATTATATACGATAAATATATATTATATACGACAAATATATATTATATACGACAAATATATATTATATACGACAAATATATATTATATATGACAAATATATATTATATACGACAAATATATATTATATACGACAAATATATATTATATACGACAAATATGTATTATATACGAATAAAGGTTGTTTTTCATGCTGGAAAACTTTCAAGTGCTACGTGTTTAGCTTAAAATGACACTTTTAGATAAAATAAACACTTTAGAACTTTAAATTAATCTTCCTTTACTGTGATTTATCATTTTAAACAAAAGCTCGGTATTTTTCTTCCCTGGGAAAGTAATATGCTCTATCATTAAATTTGTTTATCCAATTTTTGGCCTCCCGTAACTTTGTCCTTTTACTCACTTGCATATGATCAGTTTAGGATTCAATTGACTAGGACTGCAATATTTTGGTATGACTTACTCTGTTTCTCTCTATGTGTGTTTATAATATGTTCAATCTGGTAACAATGAGTCTGCTAGCCAGGTAACAAATTCTAGTTATCTTTATCTCCTATTGCACAGGCCATGAAGCACTGACATACTGTTTGAATTTTCGTTCCTGTTATCACCTCCTGTGTCCTTTAGATTAGCGAAGACAACCTGCTCTCAAATGTTTCTATAGAGCCAGTTTGCGCGTATCCACATGCAAACTAGTTGTTGCAACATGTAACTAAGACAGTAATCTCCTAAGACCATCATCATTTTTGTATCTCAAATTTATTCAACAATATCGTAAGTCCATTTGTTTGCTGCTTTCGTCGTTCATGTTAAGGACTTTTTCCCTTCATTTTCTTACCCAGGATATTGTTGTTTTAACCTTGCTTTAGATAAAATGATGAATTTTATAAAAACTCATGATTTTTGACCAAAGAATTCGTGCAACAATGTACACGCAAGAATATGGTACGTTAAGCGTATCGTAATGATGCAATATAAAGTAAAAGGCATTAAAAATTTAAAACCTGTAAGGTTGGTAACTGTTTAACGAATGTTTCTCACATTTTCGACATTAAGGGGATATCCATGAACCACTGTTATAAATCATAAAAATGTTATTATAAGTGGTAATGAATAAGGTTGAAAAAATTGTAACATACCTAAAAACGAATCCATTGCTAAACTAAAAAAAATTACAATGAATTTGTGTTTGTCTCTAAACAGAACAATGGGGAAACAAAACATCACACACAGCATTGAACCATAAAAGTTATTTAAAAGTTTAAGGGAAATCAGAGTTGACAATAAATCACCGTATCATGTCTGAGCTGATTCTAGTAGGCTGATCCTAATTCTTAAGTTGTAAGCATATTTCGTAACGGTTTGAATTAATATTGATCCACGATGTGTTAAAAAATTACTCATAGTCTGGTCAAAGCTACGTGGAAATACCTTGCTTTCTGCTACTAAAAAAACTAAGCAACTACACAAGTATTTTAGACTAAGTAAACAGTACGTTCATTTAAGTGAAATAGTTGAAACGCTACCATATACAGACACTGACAAAATTGTCCACTAAAATATCATTTTAATTGTCTTTTACATCACGCAGAAATATTTAGCTAGCAATGATATTGTAGTTAATGTATCTTTGCTGTAAGGTTCAAACGTGATTCAAAAACATACAATAAACAGGCCATAGAAAGTAAAATGAGCAGTTGAAGATCTTGTAGATGAGTTTATCTGAATCACGCATTAATCAAGGGCACGTTGAAAAGGCTTTCCCCAGAATAGTTTAATTTTTTCATTATGCTTTCTCTTAATAAGTCTAACATAGTAATAGCTGTTTAACACCTTTGATCTGTAGACAAGATTACAAGCTTGGGTTTCTTAATCAACTTTGCATGGTACTATATAGAGACTTTCCTTTAATGATTTTTGGTTCCACGTGTTTTGGTACTAAATATTGAGATGGAATCATTCTTAGTTTTAGATAGCAATACCAAATAGATGCTTTAAAGGTAAAGTTTTTAAGGTACGTTTCTATCTAGCGTTTGTTATAGCAAAGAGAAGCAATTGGCAAAAGGCACCTCTTTACGTATGCCTCAATTTTTTAGCTCTGCTAAGGTATTATCGTTAATCTGGTGATAACAACATAACTAGCCGGGAACTGATTCCATAACCAAGGAAACAAAACAAACTTGACTAATCATAGTTCTTTCGTGTAGGCATCGGCCTGGTACCAGATAAGGGAGGGGTAGAATTTGAATTTAAAGAACTGAATTCTCTGATACTTCGTAGATTAATTTTGTGCAGACAGAAAGTTAGCGCAAGGTCTCTGGGATCTCCTCTTAAGATAAACCCAAGCAAAGTACCAACCAACTTTCGTTCTTGAAGAGCAGAGGGGACTCTGCCATAAGGTAAGGCGATAAATCCTGCATTGTATTCGGCTTTTTAATAGAAAAGATTAAAGGAATATGCGCTGTGCTCTTAAGATATCGCCTTAAAGGAATGTTCAACATCACCAATGCCTGTGGTAGTTTTTAAGAAGTCTTAACGTAGTTTAAATTTCGCTGATTGTAGTGCAGGATGTGGAAAAATATTTTTGCGCAGGCTCTCTCTATATTTTCTCTATATTGTATATGTAGTTTACTGATATAGTTTTTGCTTTGTGTCACTAGTTGTTAGTTTTTTATTGTTTTAGCACATCTTTAGAAAACAATGTTAATGATGAGTGATATTTTCAAAGTAAATCTAACTTATTTTGTGGTTACCAAAAATACGAGTTAATCTTTGGTCTCCTAGTATATTCTTTGGTAAGATGATATCTTGAAAATGCTTTATTTTGTTATAGTTATGCCGCATAGAGATGTTTTAAGCATATGAACATTCCAGAACGTAAAAATATAGGATGTTCGCTAGTAATTAGCAGATGACAACTTTTATCTAGCTCCCCTGGAGGGTAGCCTTCTTTAACTTGGTACACGTGCAGAGGAACAATTGGTGAAAATAATATGGTTTAGAGCAGCATGGTAAACGATTATGATTCTCTTTCTTGCAGTGCCATGCTGGACGAATCTAAGTCAGTGGCCCATAAAAATACTTAAGGTGACCTCTGTTTATAAAGTCGGACTATAAACAAAGACGTTTTACTGATAGACTTTGAGAAAAAGCAGGTCAAGGTATTGTTTTACTGGTTGAAAACGTAGTGGTAATGCATGATTGTACTTGCAATTGAATGTTTGAGCATAGTAACCATCAAATAGATGTTTGCAACAAGACTACTTGTCAACTTTAATCAATAGATAAGCTGTCGATTGATAACATTAAACTAATGCAACAATACACTGAGCGTTACTGGCAAGAATGTAAACAAATATCGTCACATAAGCGTAGTAAACAATGTTCTTAAATTGATCTTAGATGAAGCTACTTACTTGAAAAAGTGTATAAAATTGAAATTGCAAACTTACTATGAAGGAATATCATACTACTATACAGCTATTTAAGATTTAAGATTTGTAAGCACACAGATATCTTGCAATGATTTCTTGTACCCTTAGGCAAATCTAATGTACAACAGTAATGTATTGTACAATTTGTAATGATTTTTTCTTCCACAGAAAGAATATCTATTATATGTTTACATCTATACAACATTTTTTTATTTTTGGGAACAAGATAGTATCCATTAGACTAGTCGGTGCTGAAAACATGTAGTATTTATTCTATACTCATGTGATTTTAGTTCTTACCGAATCAATGGGGAATCTTGCAATAAATATTTTTTACTGGTAAGTTATTATCCTTTGGAATAACTTGGTTGTAAAACATAACTAAATTTTCATCTTAGCACCGTAAGAGATGTATAGTGTTGCATACCAAGTAGGCGTTGTATTCAAGGCCTGGCATAGCCTAAAGGTGTCATGGAAAGTCCAAAATTTAACCCTTCCAAAACAATCTGACAATTTTTTAACTTAGGTCATTTCGGAAACAATGATGAATAAGTCACTGAAAGCACTTGAAGAGATCAATCATGGATATTTGTTTCTTAAAACCAATTGGCAAAATACTTTTGCCTTAATGTTGAAAACGTGTGGCGCTCCTGATTCATTCCAGTAAACGGAGCTGGGTATTAATTCTTACCTCGATTTAGAAATGAATGTCTTTGCCAATTTTCATCCACGAAACAGCAACAATTTGCAAAGAAAAAGTAGTTGAAACCAAAGTGGATTTTGAGCTGAATAGTTCAGGATTCCCTTCTAACTTGTTTATGCAATATAGACTAATAAAATATGCTACCGTGAGATTGTACGTCAAGTATCAAAATGAGAGAATTTAAAGTGTATGTTGGAGTTTATTACTAGCTTATTCTTGCTATTTTATGAGCATTGAAAATGAGAAAAAATGCATATTTTTATCTGTGCTAGACTAATATCGTTTTTGGATACAAAATTGCATGTGATCCGGTTACTATCTTGAATAAAAGAATTCAAAACATTTGTTCGATGAAATATTGGCGAAATTTTGACACGACTAAACTCAGACATACTACCAGAGAATGTAATTGATTATCGGGAAAAACGGATAATAGACAAAGCTCTGGTGTTTTATATTACCATTTCGTTTAGATGTATTTTGATACATGCATAAAAAATGACACGATATGAGAATTTAATTAAATTGTGTTTAAACTGTGGTATGACTCAAAGCCAAAACCATTATCCTGGATGCAAGCAAAAATGCTAATATTGTATAAAGCGGCAAAGGAAAGAAATTGGAATTGGAACTGTTAACGAGATTGTGAATTTTCACTGAAACTTTTAAAGACAATCCCAACGGTGATTTATTAATAAAATATGAAATGGTGTTGTTAGCTGTATTAATTACTGCTCAAATTGTTGATATGTAATTTTTAATTAGCTGCAGTAAGAGCATTTTTGAGTGATCAGAATTAATGATAAACCGTTTGAATCGTATCTAAAACTATATCAAATAGCTTTGGCACGAATATTACCCATTAAGATATTAATCTTGCCTTAGTACTTTGGCATTCGCTTTCCGTTTTCGAAATATAAACATAAAGCCGCCAGTTCCTTCTCGGAACACGACATTCATCATTAAGATTTTAACTGTTTTTCAATCTATTTGCTTCACTGTAATTTGAAACAAAATCGTCTTAGCCAGTAATCAGTTACGTTGGGTGCAAACTTCACCTTTTCAGTAGCATATGCCACCTTGTTTTTTATAGACTTTCCAGGATATCTCTATTATACTTGCAGTTTTTGTGATATTGGTATAAGATTAACCTGGGGTCTATAAGTGACGATACTTCTTCTTGATAATTTAGCCCTTACCAAGGATTAGCAGAGGCGGTTCTGCGATAGTGAAGCAACTGCTTCTTTCACCGAGCAATTCTAAAATCTGTTCCATAAAACGCGTTTGTATGAGAATCCATCATCATAGGAAGAGAGCCAATAATTCGGTACAAGTCTTTAAAATGCCTGCCATCGAGTACCAAGGTATAGTTTTCTTTTTGAAAATATGAAATATAAACTTCTTTGATTTTATGTCAACGAAGCCTATTTAGAAAACCAAAGTCGCACAGCGTAACGTAACCAGAAATGCATCTATACACTAACCAACCCTTTAAGAGGTATCCCTAAACCAAGCAACTTGGCTAGAAATTATCCTTACACTTGGCAAGTAGCCGAAGAGTATCCTTAAACCGCACAACTCAGCCAAAAATGTAGAATTACAGGATATAACCTAATTAGAAATGTATCACTACACTCGGTAACCTAGCCTAAAAAGAATCCCTAAACCGGGCAACCTGGCTAGAAATGTATCCTTACACTAGGCAAACTATTAGAACAGTATCCTTAAACTGGACAACCTAGAAAATGTTATTCACTGAATCTGATCTCCATACGATGAGTATTAAGCCAAGGGTACGGCACGTTCTTATCACTACAGAGTATAGAAAATGCCAGAGGGCAATCACAATTTAAGTTGTAATAGAGATTTTACCGGAAACTACGTCTCGTATCCCTGCAGTGACCGATTTCAGATTTCAAAGACATAGAACTGTACATGAAATTAGTATCACTGCTTACCACACAGGACAATAAACGAAAGACGGTATATACACATCTCAACTTTGTGCAACTATTGTGGTAATGCCTCATTCTTGTCAATTATATCAAATACACTGTCTGTTGAAATGCTACATATATCTGACACTGATGAAGGCTTAAGCCGAATTACAGAAAACGTTAATGAATTTCCCCTTACCTGCCGCTGGGTTTCGTCTCGTAATACTAAGGACTTTGAAAGTCCTTCACCAAAAGGCTCCCACGTAGTGCAGGTATTGTGGTAATGCTCCACTCTTGACAAATATGTACTGCATTAATATCATTTATATATTTATCTATTTATCTGAAAATATACATGTGCGTATTAAGCAGTTTCGAGCCCGGTAGGCTCCCTATCAATGCAGTTAATGTGGTAATGCTCCACTCATGACTAATGTATACATATAAACCTCTGGGGAAGAAAGGCCAAACTTTTGCAAGAGATTATAGCAGCGGCCGAAGATTCAAGAGGCATTTAATGTTGTTCCCGGTGACCTTAATTTTCAAAGACAAAACTTACGACACTATATGAAAATGATAAACATACTTTCTTCAGGTTAAATAAAAATAACTATAGTTCAGAATAAAGTAGTTTACTGGTTGAACACTTTCGGCCTTCTCTCAAGGCCTTAATTCATCGACTGGTCCTTTTCTCGTCGGGCGTCGTCAGATCCCCTGGGACCTAACGAGAGCAGGTGTTGGTAGATTGCTGGGAGGTCGTAGCCCCTATCACGGTTGAGGGATGGGTGGTTTTGTTGGATCTCAACTGCCTCACGTATCTTCCTTCTCCAGTACTGTTGTTCCCTGGTTAATGATGTAGTTTTTTCAGGGAATACGTGGTGATCCCTGGCCCTGAGATGGTCGCCGACAGCGGAGGAGGCCCTTGTGGTTTTCAGATGCTCTTTCAACCGTGTCTCTAGGCTACGTGCCGTTTCACCAGTGTCGAACTGGTCACAATCCTCACAGTCAATGCGATATACGACCCCACATTTCTTTACTAACGGGTTGATGTCTTTGGGGTGTACCAGAATGTCTCTGAGGGTGTTAAAAGGTTTATGTGTTACACAAACCCAATGCTTTTAAAGATGGTCTCAAGCTTCTCTGATACCCCCCTAGTGTATGGAACAGAAACAGAAACCATACGTTCGTTAGTTGGACGGGGAGCAGTGGGTCGTCTCTTGAAAGCAGGTGCTTTCAGCATAAAATCACGATGTTCATTGGCTTTGAGGACCTCTCTGATATGATATTCTTCATCATCGAGTTGTGACTTATTACACGAGATGTTGCGGGGACGCTCCTTGAGGGAGCGGACTACGGAGCGCTTATGGTGTAGGTGGTGATTAGACTGGAAGCTCAAATATTGGTCGGTGTGGGTAGGTTTACGGTAGACAGATGTGCTGAGGGATCCGTCATCTTGTATGGTGATGAGATAGTCCAAAAATGGTAAACTACAGTTCTCTTAAACCTATCGATCCGAAGGGTGAACCGGATGTGTGTATACTTTTTTCAGTTGGAGAGGTGCAGCTTTAAAGGCATAGCGTAAATTTGTAATCTCTTCGTCCCAACTGTCGGTGCAGAAAAGATAGAACTGCAAACAAACGCTACACCGCTGAGTAGGTTTCTCGTTAGTACTTGATGACACTTTTCAGGTTCCATCAAGTCCCACACGATCTCTGGAGACATCACAAACAATCCATCTTCAGCCAACACGATTCCTTAGGGCCTCTTTCATTACTTATAGTTCTCTTCTGGTCACGTCTTTCATATTAACAATCTATTTTTGTCGTTCCCTTTCGCTTCTGTTGTTATTTTCATTCTTTCCGATGACAATGACGTTTTTCTCTACGCTTCCATCCTTCTTCATTGTATGTCGAAACTATTTTAGTCTTTGATTCATTAAACAACATTGAGGAAGCCAAACAATCAGTAGTCTACAGAGAGCATATACGGAAACGGAGAGAGAATGGCACTATAACAAATCAGAGAGAATCTCGTAATGAAAATCTGGTGCTAGTGGATCACACTACTTCATTTGGAGGGACTGCACTAGCCAGCAAGATCCAGGTTTGCAGTCTTGATCTTTATCATTAGGGGCTTTGAGGGACTTGCTATTTTGAAGTCCCCAGAACTGTATGCACTGATTATAGATCACATGTCTAAAAAGGGTTTTCTAGTTTAGTTCCTGTTAAGCACCATATATTCAATTTGTTGTCCATGTCATGGCCTGTTTATACGAGGCAAGCCACTATGTCAACAAAAAAAGCAGTTCATTTGAGAAAAGGACGACCGGGCGGGCTTCCTTTGCTTCTAAAAGAATATCTGACTTTACCTTAATTTAGCGGGCATCCTGACTGAGCTTGTGCTCATGTGACTTCTTCTTCTTTTTAGACCAGGCTAGCTCGCCTAGCTGCGTTTACAATATTTCGCTTCACTCAGATCTCGGGTAGGCGAGGACGAGATATGTGTAAACCGCTATGGATCTTTCTTTTTGACACAGTTTTCTTTAACAAAGAACTACTTTGTTTGCTCAGATCTCAGCTTATGTGAGCCAGTCCCTTACACGCTGTTTTCATTACAATTTACTGCGTCGCAGAGTAATTCCATGGATAACCCCAGTATAGACCTCTCTTATTATCATTCGTTTGAAGTACAGGTTCTAATATCATCTCTTTATTTAACTACCATTTTTGTTGTGTAACATTTAATTTTTATTTTAGTATGAAACTTAAAATTCTAGTACTAAATAGGTTTATATGCATGCGATCACATGATAGTATAATTTTACCTTTTCTATTCAGATATGGCCTTCTTATGTATAATTAAACCAACAGACTGCTCGAGAGATTACTGAAGATTTTATTTTGCAGTTCTTATAGCCTTTGACTGTAGGTTTCTTGTCCTGCTTCGCAGGAATATTAAGTCGACGCATAAATTATTCATAATGTATTCAACGGAGTTAGATATATAAAGAAAAAGTCTTTTTTTGCATCTCAGATTTACACTCTACACTTATTCGAACACTTTTCAATTGATATAACAATTTCTCAAAACATTAACCAAAATTCACGAAACCTGTACCATCAGGGAGAGAGAAGTACTGCCATTTATTATTAGTAAATTAGCAAAAAGATAGATTAGATAGATGGATAGGTAGAAAGATAGATATCTAGATGGATGGACAGATAAATAGATAAATAGATAGATAGATTAATAGATAGATAGAAAGATAGAA
>JANTCA010015499.1:0-25568 GCA_024741275.1 Chironex yamaguchii | reverse complement strand
AATACTAGCATAGGTAGTGGTAGAGGTAGTGGTAGTAGCAGTCGTAGTAGCGATAGTAGTAGTAGTAGTAGTAGTAGTAGTAGTAGTAGTAGTAGTACTATTAGTAGTAGTACTATTAGTAGTAGTAGTGTTAGTAGTCGTTCTAGTTGTAGTTCTAGTAGTGGTAGTAGTTGTTTGAGTAGTAGTAGTGGTAGTAGTAGTAGGAGTAGTAGTAGTGGTAGTAGTAGTAGTAGTAGTAGTAGTAGTAGTAGTTGCAGTGGTTTTAGCTGTAATACTAGCATAGGTAGTGGTAGATGTAGTGGTAGTAGTAGTAGTAGTAGTAGTAGTAGTAGTAGTAGTAGTAATTGTAGTAGTACTAGTAGTAGTAGTAGTTGTTGTTGTTGTTGTAGTTGCTGTAGTAGTAGCAATAGTAGTAATAGTATTAGTATTGTAGTGGTATCATTAGTAGTGCTAGCAGTAGTAGTAGCAGTATTTGTGGTAGAAGTAGTAGTAGTAGTATTGATAGTTGTAGTTTCGTAGTAGTAAATGTAGTATTAGTGTTTATCGTAGTAGTAGACGGAAAAAATAGAGAACTTGAATTTGCGTTTTTGTACTTACTCTCTTTTGTTGTCATGGACGCTGTAAACACCGGTCATTATATTGTGCTCTGGAACTCTGTACTCTAATTTTTCGTCATAATCGTTTATGTAGGAAGTTTTGCGGCATTCTGTGACTCTGCCTCTTGTCAGTGGACAGCAACGAATTTTCCATCTCCTGTCTTCGTGGGCATTTGAGTGATAGCTGTAGAATCCTGTGATTGCACCGTTGTTTGGGCACACATAGCTAATCGGCTGATCCCAGTTATTGATATACGAACTCCATTGACATCTGGTTGATATAGGACCACCCGAACAGCTAAATTCAAATTCCCTGTCTTCTCTGGAATTGTCGTGATGGGAGCGTGTCCAACCAATGCTTTGATCTGCAAGAAATTTTTAGAGTATGTTTAACAAAAGTCGATTTGTTTCCACTACAGTAGGGTGATTTTAAATTTCAAAATATAGTACAAAATAATAAATAACGCTGTTTGTGATCTATGACTAGCGGAAAACCTGTGCCTTTACAGATGCCATGCAGCTTGCATAAGTTGGGAATATGTCTCCCAAGGCATAAAAATATTTTTAAGACTCCAGATTCAATTAGAGCGTGCTCCACGTACAGTTTCAACAGCAATGAAAAGGTATTTCATAGAGTTTCTCTGGAAGACGTGATGCAAATAAAGTTCTGGTGCATTGTATTAAAGAGTGAAACTTTTTATTTTCACTGTCAACCTACCGTTTGGACAGACAAATAAGAATGGGTCGTCATAGGAACTTTTAAAGCTTTCTCCTTCATGGACGCAGCTGATTAAAAAGCGAAAAAGAGAGTTTTTTACCTTATGATAATACAAAATTCTATTCTAAGTTTCTATACACAGATATATAAACATATACGGTAAAAATTGCATTTCTGTCATAGTAGTACCGATTAAGCCATAGTAGCACCGAATTTTTGTATTTGCAGTAATAATTGAACAGTAGACATTAGTTCTTTAGACTTTGTAAACAGCTAGCAACCATGTGCAAAATGAGATACTTCTACTAATGAAGGGAAAGTCTAAAATACAAAGAAATTATTAAAAAAGCAGTTCAGTTCCGAAATTCAGCTACATACAAGAATCTTTTAAACCAACAAAATTTACGACTATTACGATATGACGAGTTACAGAGGATAGCAAAAATTACACTATGAATACGATAAAAACAACAGAAATTGGTATGAAGCAGAATTTTCATAAAGGAGGAGCTCTCTCAGTAGGTAAATTAAGGAAAGAGCACCCCCTTAATTAAAAGTTGTCATTGGATCTGAAACTTAAGCATGTTGAAATTATTGCTTGATGTAAAAAAGGCTAAGAAAGCTAGACTTGATAACTACTAGAGAACAGGTGTAATTTTAGTTAACGACGAAACCTCATCACTGAAGGAGATTGTGTTATGTTTAAGAGAATTTTGTTCCAAGATTTACCACCTGTGCTTCTAATGGATCTTGCACCATATTGCAAGATGGTATGACGTGTCATGAAAATATTACCTTTACGAGCCTGCCTTGTATCATGTTCATGAACGTCTGACAAAGAGACTCATAGATAAATAAAAGCAACTTCAATTGAAATAAATCATATAACTTAAGAAAAAAAATATAGGAGAAGACGGAGAAGTAAAGTTTATAAATGCAATAGCTCTAACAACTTTCCTTTGTAAAATATATATATATATATATCAGTTTAATATGGATGTCTTAGATAAGATCCCAGACAATGATTTCTTATTGAAGGAAGGAGGCAAACAATGAGTTATGCAAGGAAACTAAAACGTTAATGGGTAACAGACGCCTGATTTTAAAAGATATACCACAAGTTCTTCCTTACGTTTTCGAAAGTTTACTTAAGTGATGCTTCCAATTTAGGTTCTCATCACAAAGAAGATCACGAAGCTTGACATATTTAGTTTGTTTAATATGTTCCTTGCCAAATTTGATGGTCACAGTTTCGTCCAAAGAATTTAGTGGGGAATGACAAGTAACAAAGTTTATCTTCTCTACATTAAATGCAAGTTTGTTAGCATCTAACCATTTGTGTACATGCTTTAGTACTTTGTTAATCACCTTTTGTAGCTGTTTTACACTATTAGACTCAAAGCAGATATTTGTGTTGTCAGCAAATAGATAAAAATATTACTTGTTCTCCTCTGTTTGCAAGATGATTAATATGTAAAAGGAAAAGACGTGGGCCAGTTACAGAGTCCTATGGTAGACCACAAGCAACACTGAGATGACTTGAGATTGCTGTCGTTTACAGTTACATAGTAGCGTCTACTGCTAAGGTAGGACTTAAAAACATTGTAGAGCTGTACGACGAATACCGTAATGGTGAAGCTTATTCAAGAGGATGTTATGATTGACAGTGCCAAAAGCTTTCCGGAGGTCAAGAAAGATCCCACATCCAAATTTTTTTAATAGAGTGTTTTTAAAAGATTCTGTTAAACTGATCAAAGCATGATTTATTGAATGAGACACACAAAAATCAAATTGAAGATTACACACAATATTCTGAACCTCTAAAAATTGAGTAGACCTTTATACATTAACTTCTCTGGTATTTTATTGAAGACAGATAAAAGAGATATTGATCTATAGTTGTAAACTGTCATAGGAAATCCCTTTTTAAACAAAGGTATAACTTTTGCAAGCTGCATTTTTTCAGGAAAAGTACCAGACAAGAAGGACTCATTGAAGATTAGAGACAGAGAAGCAGATATGTGAGGAGAGAGAATTTTTAATTACTTTACGGTTATACTATTAGGACTCATAGATTTGCCAGTATTTAATGTATCTATCATATCTGATACTTCATGAGGGATTGTGGGAACTCTTGAAAACGAAATGGGGGTTTGCATTCTGGAAACAGTCTAGAAGAGATTTTGGTAACTTGGGTATTATTTTTGTAATACCATCAGTTGCATTAACAAAAAAATCATAAAAGAGAGTAGCCATACAACGTTGCAGAATCAGTTGTTAGTTTTCCATTTGAATCCTTAAGTTTACTGATGACATTTACATCAGACTTCCTAATACCAATAATTAACTTTATCCCAGTCCACAGACGTTTAATGTTATTGCTCTTTTTATTAAAATAGTTATGGAAATATTTGGTTTTATTGTCTTAAAGTTCAATGGCAATCCGGTTTTTGTGTTGATCGTTGTTGCAGTATCACATTTTTTCTTGAGTTTCTTTCTATCTCTCCGACGCATCATTCTTTGAATTCTACTGTTTGTCTCTGGTTTATTGCGTAATTTATATCCTGTTTGGTAAGCTTCTTTAAAGAAGCATGCTTTTTAACTATTTCATCAAGGTCAGCAAGAAACCCATTAAATTTTGTATTGACATTGTGTTGAGGGGCATTCAAATAATCAAAGTTAAGGCTGCTCAAATCTTCTAGAAACTTTCCTTGGTCAAACTTTGAATAATCATGCTGACAGTATACCAGAATTCTGTTAATGATACCTGCCTTTATAGCAACTAAAAACTGAGGAAAATTATCTGCAATTTGTGTCCGAATGTTACTACTTTTGAGATTTAAAGTACAAAGACTTAAAAAAATATTAGCAATAATGGTAGAGGATTTATCAGATACTCGAGTTGGCTAGATTATATATGGAAGGTACTGTTGAGAAGGAAGAAGACTAAGAAAATTCCTGGTATGAGAGTGATTATCATACTTCAGTAACTTGATGTTAAAATCATTTAGGTTAAAAACAACTTTATTTGCAATAGCAGCATTAGATAACGCCCTTTAAAGATACTCAGTGAAATGTCCAATTTCAGTATTTTGGTGACGATATGCACAACAAATCAGAACGTTTTTGTCTTTTGAGTTCTAAATCTCAGCCCAAACTGTCTCATACTCGTCACTGTCACTATTCAAGCCTGGCCTACGGACAGGACAACAGACTTTGTTCCACTTTCGTCGAATCATTTTCCTTACTCATGAAGGCAACTGACATCTTGACAACCACTAGGGCTTTCCAATTTGACCTAATTTGACCTTTACTTTTAAGGCCATCCATGAACAACTGAGTCGCAGCACAATTGGCCTTATTTTGCATTTCAAGCATCTCCTTGAAGATATTAATGCTTATTGTCTCGTTTTCCATAACAGATGAATTTTAGAAGTAGCAATGAACTGATTATTATATCAAAATCATGTTTATCTAGAATACTAATAGATGAATAATTATCGGTGATAAATAGCGCAGCTAATTCTTCACGACCTGTACGTCCTCCATCTTTGATCGTTTGAACCAATGCAAAGCATTTATTTAGCATTTAATTGGTAGCGTGGCAGCAGAGGAGTGTATGTCTTTTTTTTTTTCCATTCCTGCCAATGCGACATTAATTAACATGTACAATCTGCAATCACTGCGAAACTAATTAAGAAATAATCTCGCTAAACTAAATGAACGACATAACGTACCTCAATAGAGCAACGAATACCACAAGGCAGATGTTTACAGCATTCTTCAACAAAAATTTGAAATGTGACAATTATATTACTGCAAAGAATATAGTTTTTTAATCAGTAATGAAAGAAACGAAGTCATAGAGCATATCATCGCTTTATCAATTTTCTGGTGGAGGTAAGGAGCTCTTACTTCTTTAACATCCTATAAGCTTGCAGTTTTTCAAGGCATAAAAACTGTGGGAACTAAGTGTAAACCGTTGCTATCTCAAAATCGTCCAATGACAAATGTTAGTAATTTTGATATATATACGCATACATATTTTGCTAATGAACAAAAAGGTGATGGAGGAGCACGTTTTTGTTTTCCATGATCAATGGAAAGCCATGATAGACTGAAATACAAGTAGAGAGGATTTCCAGATATCAAAGCTACAGACGTGATATTGTTTATAACAAAGCCATGATCAGAACGTTCTTGAATAGGACAACTGAAATATTTATGCTTGAAATGTATTAAAAAACATTTTGCTAAAAATCTCCTTAACGTAACATTAATTCTAACATAAAAGTTAGAAAAGAATTCAAAGTTTCAAAGTATGGTAAAAGATGAAAAATAATTAAATACTCAAACCATTTTTCCTTGGCTTGTTCTTGCAGCACCAACAACGTGAACTGTGACAGTCGTCAAAGCAGACTGAAGGCTTAAGTGACGACGATGGATACTTTTAATATGGTTGAACGGAAATAATCTCACAAAGAACAATTAATTCAGCTGGTATTCAGTATTTAAGGACCTATATGCGTATCCGTGTCTGTCACCTATTCAACTACAAAGGCACGTATCTCATTCATTTCATGACAAAGGGCGTACTTAAAGCATTTCAGCTTTCTGTGTGGGTCAATGGTAAAGCAAATATATTCTCCTAAGTTACTGCAAGATTGTTATTGCATAACAATTAAGTTTTTGGCCTGGCATTACTAGCCGTTTGTTGGGTGTGACCAGGTAGAATACCATTTCTCTTGTATCTTATTTTGCAAAATTAAGATACGAATGCCACAAAGCTGCCTACTGACATCAATCATGACTACAATGTACTGTAACTTAGTGTACATGTTTGATGGATTTTTTTTAGAATGCAAACAAAAAGTAATAGTATACGTCTCCATTTATTTTCTTGTTAAAGTAGACCAGAAAGTCTGTCAATTTTGACAATTATTGTCGTACTTGGGGTTGCCTGTAGGCAGCTAAGACTATTTCACAGGGAATAAACATTTAGACAAAAAATAAACGCACTTTGGTTAAAACCATTCGACCCCAAATCGGAAGGCTTTGGGGCCGCACATTACGCATTTTAAACTAATAACATACTATTCTAGAATTAGGTTTATGAATTTACTTTAACGCAGACAAGTAATGGGTTTAAGAAGAAATTTCTTGCACATAGAGTAGACGTTGTGGTGTATACCGTGAAAAGTCTCCACAAATCAAAATTAACTAACAAATTCTTACATATTAGAACTTTCAAGGAGGTGATTGGTCCTAAGCAAAATATTTAAGTAATACCCGACTAGAAAGAACTTCTCTTTGACATAATTTTTATTTTGACATTATTGTTAAAGAATTGGCAAGTAAACTTATCCTCCTCAATTGATTATCCTAACAATCATGATTATCAAAACTCTTTAAGGATTTACGTACTTCAGGAGGTTGTGACTGCTTAAAACTGCTTATGCAAAAATGTGTTTTTCTTTAAGCATAAAAGCTTAAAAATTGAGAGGATGGTACAAAAGTTAACGTTTGTCCAGGTTAAGTAAACAATTTGCTTATCTAAGGCATTGGCATATTGCCGTCGTATAAGTATCGATATTGCATATTTGATCAGCTTACTTTTCTTGAATGCATATTTTTAAATGTATTTCAGTAGAATGAGGGAAGCCGCAGATTCCAAGAAAATGAAGTGAAGCTACTTATTTGACTTTCAATTCAACCTTTTTATAAATGTATTTTATTATCGACTCTTCATTACTCAAACTCATAACTCTCATTTTTAGCTCAGACTCAGCAAACCATTCTTAGATTAAGCTGTTTATCTGTTTAACTAGATGTGAAAAGCAGATACAAAATCATCCTTACTTGAGATAAAATTCTTAAGTGAACATTTTGCAGCAATTAACACTTATGAAATGAACGTATCTTGGTAAGGTATTGTTGAATATAGTCGTGCCACGAAGCCGCACAAGACAGACAAGAAGGTGATCTTGATCCAATGTTAAGTTGTTAAAATAGGTTACATCTAGTTTACTTAAGTAGCCATTTATAGTAGAGCTGTAGAATGTTTTCAAAGACAATAAAAGTTTATGAGAATGCGCGTTTAAAAAGAATTAGTGGTAGACAGCTGAACAGAAGCTCTCAAAACATATAAATCGATTACCCAGAATAAAGCAACAGTTTTGCATACAGCTGGCCCAGGTTCGATTTAAAGTAGTTGTTGTATTCAATTTTATGTTCGAACGAATTTTATATTAGAACGTTAAATCTATTGATAGAGCCTCTCAGAAGAAGTCAGCAGTCAATCAACGTACTAGATATCATGTGAGGGTTTATGTGTATTGTGTGTAATTCTTTTCAATAAAAATGTGTCTTTTACTGTATAATTTAAATAGGCGCTTAAGGTTCCATAAAAATTTGTTATCAAGAGTACTTCTATCCTACAATTTATCTAAGAAATTTAAGAAATTAGTGTTGAGGATAAATTGTGTGCTATTGTCCATCAGACTGAAATGGAGGCAATGTCACACTTCATATATTTGGGCTCCATTGTGGATGACGCTAGATCTAGAAAGGAAGTGCTATCCCGCATCGGCAAGGGCTTATGTGCAATGAGCAGACTGCACGTCATCTAGAAAAACAAAAAAAATCCTAATCAAGTCAAAGATACGACTCCTCAGAGCTTTGATGATCTCCAGTTTTTGTATGGATGCCAGTCATGGACTTTGAGAGCAGAATCATAACAGCACATAGCAGCATTAGAAATGAAGTGCTCTTGGAGATTACTTGGCATTTCATATCGAGATCATCTCACTAACATAAAAGTCTGTCGACAAGTTACCTAAGCTGTTGGTCCACACGTTGGCTTCGACACCATAGTGCGCAAGCGCAAACTGCAGTAGTTTGTCCACGTGACTCGAAGAACAGGGCTGTCAGAGACAGTTGCACAAGATGCCGTACGAGGAGGCAGAGAAAGGGGGCAATCTAGGGAGAAGTGGATGGACAACATCACCGGATGGACTGGACTGACGGAGCAGGAGGCAATAAGGGCAGCAGAAGATAGAGTTGAATGGCAAAGAACGGTGGCCGGTAAAAGCTTTCATATCTTTCAAAGTGCCCAGCAACTATTTTTGTTAGGCAAAGTAACATACCCAGATTTCTCGGGGGGATTTGACGGCACGTTCTGCTGTCGCTCGGAAAAGCTAAATTTGACACCTCTACTCTACGGTGACGCAATCATCAACCAAAGCGTTACATACTTCGAGCATTCTGCATGGAAAGCGGAAGATCGTGAGTTCGGTCACTACCTGATGTACTTTCTGTACTGTGGTCATAATACTGTTACAATCATTCTCATCCAGAAAATTTTCTACCTATGGAGATGCTTCGACGATCCCTCATACTTACATAACAAGTTTCCATCTATTTATAACAAAGTTATAGATTCCTATAAGGGGTGCAACTGGGATAGAAGAGGATTTTTTCATTTCTTGCTCCATTATGCTTCAAATGGCTTTGAAATATCACAACAGATGAAAATGTTAATATAAAAAATTCTTGAAAAAAATGTGTTTCTATATTTAAAAGATTTCTAGTTTGAGTCAACTCATAATCAAATAACGTGAATCTATATTAACCGACATATCTGACATAAAAACATAAGCGTAATGATTTTAGATATCAGCAACATTAATTTGTTTATTACTGAATCATGTACAGGCATAAAAATGTCGTCAAATCTTCAAATACCAAAATATTTTGTTGTTCATCTTTTTCACTAAAGATCAAATATAGGATGCCAGTTTTGTCAAATTTTCAATTTGCTCCCATTAGTGTTGCGTATGAAAGCTACGTTTTGCGTATCACTTGTTTTCTTATTTTCGTCTCTTATTAAAGATTTTTCAGGGTTTTATGTACCCCCTGATCTTGAAATAAAACGTTGATAGCTTCTGAAAAGTCGAACAAACATATTTTCGGCACACAAATCGAGAACTCCACCATGGCCTTCTGTCGCGACACTCTAATAAGCTGCCAAGCGCGTAGGTGCGACAAATGGATATCTAAGACAGTAAAGGTATGCATGGAATGACATATGAGGTATTGGAAGTAGCTAGGAAGTAGCTTGTAGGTTGCAATTGACAACTAAAGAATATGCTATAGTTGCAATTGACAGATAAAGAATATGCTATAGAAAGACATAAAATATAGCTAATTTTAATCCTTGCACTTTAACTAACTACAGTAAATGTGTAAATCAACTGAAAGAGTTAATAGTGAAGTTGCAAGTTCAAAACTGACCTCTCTTGCACAGTATCCATTGTTATTTTTAAAGTTAAATTATTGCTATCGAACTTTGTTTAAGCTCATTTTGAGAGGAGACCACAAACATTTGCAAACTGGATTCTTTGGACTCTGTGGCGTCAAAAATGTTTAACACTGGATTAAAAAGGTTATACTTGATGCGGCCTTCTAAACGAAATTCCTATCATTGAAGTATCGAACATTGAGACAGGAAGAATGCTATCTTTTTCGACAGCTGAGTGATAGTTGTTTGCTTAATGACATAAATCTCTCCGTATTTTAGTCACTCGACTTACAAATCGTTCTTTCAGACAAAAATAGTCTTGAATTTAAGCCATTTTAATCTGTCTCCTCTACTCATTTCTGTTACTTCTGAAAGGTAAAGTCATTTAATCCTATAAATCTCTACAGCCAGATAAGTCTAGTTATCACATCAATATGTGATCTGCTCCTAATAAGGAAAATCTATGTACATATATGGAAAAGAAAGGATAACCTCGCCCACCTAACGAGCTAGAGCAATTAATCACAAACCATCGATGTTTACCATCTTGTTTTCTCTAGCAGAATATAAATCTTTTTATCGACTACCTTAACTGCCCTGTTTTCCAATGGAATCTAAAATTCCGTGTCTACTATTTACAGAGATTATAGTTCAAAACCGACTTTCATCTTTAAGTAACATGAATTAGTATCATAATAATATTGTGACCCTCAAGCCAAAATAGAGATTTGATTGAAAAAAGGTGGAGAAAGGAGGGGCAAAAAGTGTTGTAGCATAACTCGTTTATCTCATGGAATGTTCAAGAAAATATGCAACTTGTCAATTCATTTAATGACAAGTAGAATGACCTAGAAAACTGCGTACACTGAGATCAAGTCACCTGACTGTTTATCTGAACAGCAAGAAATGAAAAGAAATTCGATTTAACCGAAGTGTCGCTTGCCATGTAAGTGTCTGTCAGAATCAATGAGCACGTAACGTACAAATACCACGAAAAAGTCTTGTTACCTTAGAAAGTAGAAATACATGTTTTCGAAAGCTTTATAGAAGTTTGTTGCTTCTACCATTATTTTTAGTTTTTCTTAAACTTGTACTCCGTTGCTATTCTGCGACTCCTAATGATTGTCATATTTATAAATACGATCTTTGAGCCAGTCTCAGAGTTTATTTATACATAAGTAAACCTTGAATGGTTAATCAATATAGCATGCCTCTGCCAGTTATGATTAGACATCGATACTCAAAGAAACCACATACTGTTGTAAATTACAGGCTTTTGCTCCTCTGATGTTAAGTAAATCAGTATCGAGCATGCATGAAGGATTCATCGGCCAAGAAATATTGATATCATGCACGATTACTGACATTCATCTATGGTAACAAAACTTGCCAGCCAAAATATAGAGGGAGTTGATATGCTTTATGTAATCGCTTGAAGCTCAGCTTGCATTAAAGCACTTCGTAACCGAAATCAAATCAAACAATATTGTACATAGCGTATCCTTGGTCGCTTTAGCTTATGGGATGTTTCTAATACTTTATACATACGTTATACTAATTAGTATTTGCTTCTCTCGTGCAGACAAAAAATGCAAAGTAAACATTCCATGGTTGTTCTTTTCTAGAGAATTGCGGTTGTTTACTGCACCGAGACCACGTTTGTGGGTTGTTACCCAATTGGAAACTCGTGTTAGGTTCATGAGTAGAGCAAAGTCGCTTTCATAAACCGTAATCCAGCAAAATAACTGTCTACACACCAAGGACAAATCGATGATCTACATCTACAAAATGTCCCTGCAGTTCTGTTTAATCTACGCTGCTTCTCTTGACCAAAATGGTTTATACTAGATAATCATTTAATATACATAATCCATAAGGAAGAGCTGCTTAATTGAGCTGCCAATCATACTAATTTCGAATACAATCCTCATGTAAGTGATCATTCGTGCTAATTCTATTGTTTATTTTCTGCCATGGCGCCAACAGTACCTCGTCTTTCGTTACAATTTTACTTCAGCTCCACTTTAAAAGAATTGACTTTTTCAAAAACTGGACTTTTAAAGTATTATCTGAGATCATTAGTAATTCCTTTACTCTTTCCTCCCCATCCCTTGCGTAACCAATATTTTACAGGGAGATTGTATCAGTAGTTTGACAAGGACGCCTAACACTTTTCTATTTCATTTTTTTACAAACAACTCACTAGAATTCAAGTAAGTTCTATCTTGTTTACTCTCCTGCAATCAGAGAGACCAACAAGGACCCTGGTAAGTCTCAGGAAACACTAGGAACACATTTTATACGTCGCAGTTGCTAATGCTAATTATAAGGAATATTATAATATATTTGTTAGTGACAAAATAGTTGTTTTTCTCTCATTATTTTTTCAGTACTTCTAAATTAATTGGGTTTTGTCACTCAACGCGATATGGAAGGCTGATACGTAAAAGCAGACTAATAGAAGTTAACGTTTTGAAATGTTTTTGCTGTCCTCTTGTAACTCTACATTAAAAAGTGTCTCCTGGCATGTCTATCTCGCCTTTTCCTCAATCGTCTTTTCACTATTGCCAAAGGTAACCTCTTATCAATATTGTCACTGATGCATTTGATGGAAGCAATTGCAGCTTTCTCCTATTCCGAAGTCTTACAAAATAGTACTGTTTGTGATTTTTTAAAAGTACCAAGTTCTATAAGCGGCTGTTGGAGTATTGGACTATTTGTCTCTAACGATTCATTGCAGAAATATGTCTGTGTGATTTATGCATATGATGATGTAGGAACTTACAAATATCAAATAAATTTTCGTGCGTTATATTTATGCTCTTTTGTTGAAATAAATCCTGGGCTTTATTACTTGCGATACGTTTGCAAGTTTAAGGCTTAACACGAAATCCAACGTTAAACAGTTCCTCGTCCAAGATTTAAATAAAGAAACAATTTGGAATTTATGCTAATAAAAGCTGGTTGGCTGAATGGGGGACTCAAGTTATTGTATTACCAATTACGTGTTAGCTCTTAGTTGTCGCCTGTCTACAATTATCATACAATTATCGTAAATCTGATCAAGTCTTACTTTAAGTTTGACTATCTAACGGCTGAAGATATTTTTAAATAAATGTGACGGCCAAATAAATGCATTCATAGTGAAGTTTCACTGCCATAGATAACAGTAAATAATGCCATGAAGTGATTTCAAATTATGAATAGATACATAATCATTTTGCTATTCATCATCAAGCTTCGTTAACTTCCTTGTTCAAGGATTAGACTAACTGACAGTTACTCCAAGGCTTACAGTGGTTACAAAACAGTTATAAACAGATTGGATAGAGAGCAGAAAATATATGAAGTGCGTCTCCACCCGCACACACATCCCCTAAGCCAAAATGTACTAAGGCTGAAAAGTATTGTTCCGTCCAATATACTCTGAGCTCCGTTACCATTTGCTCTAAAAGTTGATTGGTCATTAGATAGCATTCTTGTGTTTACTGCACTAATGCTCTAATATTTAAAACAACAAACACTCGGAAGAGGCTAACCTCCGCCAAGCCAACAGTATCGGGCGGGATTTCAGGTGTTCTAAATATTTGAATAAGCTGTACTAATAGGCATTATGATAACTGGGTTTTCCCCGAGAAGATTTGCTTACTAGTTTTAGCTTCATAAACGACCCGAACATTTCAGAGTGCTCTGTAATTCAAGATTTGATTCAGATAACCTTGACAAAACAACCAGCTCGAGCCAGTCAGAATACCAACACACTGTAAAAATTTCAGAACGATAGTTTTATAACGTTTTGAGTTATTTTGCCAACCAACAAACCAATAGACAGACCGCGATGAAAACATAACCTACTTAGTGGAGGTAATGAATTGTACCTTAGATATTACTTAGTGGCGCATTCATCATTCGAATATTGACGGACGGACTTGGCATGACGTATCCAAAAATGACATACCTGCTTTTTCTTTGAGTCGTGTCGACATTTGATGCAGATCAGAATTGATTCAGTAATAATGAAATCATAAGATATCATGTATAAAATAAATAAATAAAGATATCTTGATATATACCTTAAATACATACGAGTGTAGAAGGTGAACATATCACCTCTTGTTGGTTTCTAGCATTTCTATAACAGGTTATCGACAATGTATGATTCATAAAGGGAGATAATTTCTATAAACATGTTACATTGAAATACTAACCGTCGTCTGAATTCAAAGAACCCAATAGCATAAGCTAATGTAAAAATATTTGGAGAAAGAAAGAAATTAGTACACTTAGAAGCTAGAGGAGTCCAATGTAGACTAAAATTTTGTTTCGTTGTAAGAGATTAGTCGTAGCTTGTCCATACGCTCACTTACCTCTGTTGCCGTAACTCAAAACCCTGTATGTTTTCCTTGAGAAACTAAAATCACTTTTTGCATTCAAAAGAAAGCTTCTAATAGATTAAAATTTTTGTCAAACGCACTAATTTAACGTTAACTGCATATCTCGTAATGTAAACACACACTGTTTAGACGAGTGTGTGAAAAGGAAATTTTGTTTTCAATTACCGTATTTCCTCAAATAGTAGATTACAAGACCTTCTCTAATGTAAGAGCATCGTAAAAGACGATAAAGTCTAACCGTGGAAAACCTTTTGAGGATGTTACGCAACATGACAACGACGAAAGTAGAACTGTGCCTAATAGAGACAGATGACAGTAATGTAGACATTATGTAACATGTAGACATCATTCAAGTAAAAATGGTTATCAATAAGTTTTCCTCTTATGCATTCTTGTAACATAAGACCTTCTCTATGACAAGACCTCCTCTATAACAAGACCCCATCTAATATAAGACATCCATTTGAAGCCAGTAAATACAATACAAGACCGGTCATACAATAGAAGATATACGGTATGTTAAACTACTTCTGGTAGCAGGTTTCGATGCTTTTCTGCTTAGCCATTTGTTTCTTAATCTTACATCCCCACCTAACTCCACCTGATGCGATTCAATTCATTCCTTCCTATCTGAAATGAATACTGACGGACAGGCTAGTAACTTTCACAAATTAATAGCTCGACCTTATTATTAGCTTAGTTCACGATAGGCATTGCATCACAAACCAAGGCAAATATGAAATCTGGCTGAGTAATAGCGTTTTCAGAGACGAAAGGAAAAAATAACACTGTTCATCTGATTTGCAACTATTTCCAATAATAGGTTTTCCAGGAAGTAACCAGGAACAACGTGCTTGTGAGAGGGGAGTATAGTAAGATAAGATTTGCATCAATTTCTGGCAGAAACTGATTTTAGCCCACGTTTAAAAAGTTGCTAGCGTCTTGTATTAGTTTACGCCCATTCATTGAAAAACAACAAGGCATCATTAAAGGCAAAAATCAGCCTGCCATAAAGTTGAAAAAAAAATTTTATCGCAAAAAACGCGTTGTCGTAGGGAAAACTGTTTTGTTTATCTTCAAGCGATAAAATGCGTTTGTCAAATAAAAACGTTTCAAACACTACTGCTAATTGAATTTTAACAGATGAATAACGTGATCAGACGAAATGATAAAGGAAAATCCAAGTCAAATATTGAAACCACAAAACTTGCTACTTAAATCGACAAAGTCATAAACTAACGATAACATTGTTCTATTTAGATTTTATTGCACAGTTAAGCCCAGCATATCTAACATAATTAGTAATTAAAGATTTCCTTAAGACATTTCACAAACGACTACAATTTTTAGGTTTGTGCTGTCTGTCAAATCCTTCTGAAGGCCCATAATGACAAGTACACTCAATTATTCGAGTTGCCAAACAAAGGAATTGCCATTGCCCACCGATTGATGCTCTTATAGTCAGAAAGTTCTAATCAACCTCTCCATGTACTTCAAAGCTGTTGATTATAGTCACCGTCAGTACAAGCAGCAAAAATATAGCTTTGTATTTTCGCTTTAAAACATTTGGTACCGACACAAAATAAGTAAATGTTTCTAGCTTGGTTATAGGTGCCTCTTGGTAGCCAATTTTTTAATCTGGCTAAACCTAGGAGGCCACCGAAAAACGACGTGTTATGCTTGCTTATCTTCTTTGTATCTGGAGTAGAGACATCTGTTTAGGTCGTTGCATCTTTGGCCTTTCGTTTTAAGTCTTGACAGCAAATTGTTGGTCAGGTTAAGATCATTTGCAATCGTTTCTTCCGCAGTATTAGCGTTTTCATTTTCGAAATATCTTCTAGATTATGTTATATCATACAGTATATTCGTTAATAGAATTTAAATAAACAAATTGGCAATTTTTGTAGTAGAATCCAGCAGAAAAGACTGTTTTCCTTGAATTCGCTGAAATTACTTTTATACGTTAGTTAGTTCCAATAATTCGGAAATTGCTTTCAGGTATTGATGAACGGCCCAAGAAGGCTCCACAGCTAATGATCTTGTCTTGCAAGCTGTTGTAAACACTTCTCGAACATTTCATGGCTTTATCTAGTGCCTTCGTGTAATAATCATAAACATAGTGTTCCAACATATGTTCTTGCCCAATACTCCGTTAGGAGTCGGCGGAACAAAGTAAGTTAGTATATTCCAGCACTGCAAATGAACTTTGATAGTTGTGGCCTCAGCAGTCCTGAAGAAGAATTCACCAAGGGCTTCACCAATCCACATTTCTTGTCGCCGAAGTTAAACCTCGCTTCCTAGTTAGAAGACCAATTGTAATTTACTTATTCAATCTTTATTTGTGTTAATTTAAAATACCAGAGTTATGTCTTACTGGTAAGCTTTTCGTTCATTTGTTTTCCATTGGTGTTTCATGATGTAACACTTACAATGGTAACTATCTAGGCAAATGACACTATTTCTTTACGGCTTCTGTAAAACAAGATCCTTTATATAAATCAGCTGATAAAACATTTTAAGTAGAGTTGCCTTCATCAGCGTCACAGAAAATTGTGCTAAAGATATAGTTATATCACTCGTCGCCAAGCTAATCAATTTTGACCTTAGCTTCCATTCTTAGGTGACAACGAGCTTTGAAAGAAGTATCATCAACCGAAACTTAAGAATAACCAGTAACTTCTACGTTACTTGAAGTGCATTTGTTCTGAATCACTCCGCAAATTACTGATTGGATTACAATTATATATTCAATTCACAAGGGACACGGATACTTTATAGCCTTATATCGTTTCCAGTGACTTAATGTTAGGACGTTATAAGTGTAAAATTAATCTCGGCTCAGACGTAACTGAAGGACGGTTTAGACAGGTTTTGAGATTTGTCTGTTGGTTCGATAATGCAACATGCAGACTACGATATGTGGAGAGCGTCATCAATAGAAAAACACGTTTAAATGTTAAACTAAACCATAAAATGTCAATCAAAATATCCTAAAATTTGTTTTATAAGGTATTAGAATTCAAGTTCTTGGATTTCATAAAAACTTATTAAAGGGGTTTTGAGCAGTGTAGACATGACATGTACTAGTATAGATGTTAAAGACAAATGTGATGCAGACTATAATAAATTACATATTTGGAACAGCAATAGATTGAACTAAATGCCACTAGATGCATGAGACATTTTTTGATTAGTAAATAAAGTTGAAATGTTGTTCCAGACTCTATGATACATATGAGATAAGATCTTATAAGCTCATCGCATTTGCTAATTCTCGGCTGCTTGGAACCTTCATTCAATAGCTGTGAAAGGTTTCTTCCAGGACTAACTGTTAGTATAAACGTTGCAATGGTGGTTCGTTTTGCGGAGATAAAACAAGGTGCTTTGGTATTGCCTCTTAGCATTTTCATTGGTTTATAATGGATTTTAAATGTTGTAGGAAAGTAAAACCTGGGATAAGACATGCCAAAGTCAGTCAAGTGTTTGGCACTTCCTATCCGATGGTCTTTGGCCCTATTTACGAAATGTTACTGTATTACACAGATAAATAACGTACATTATTCAGTTGCTCTCTCCAAACTTGTAAACAAGAGGAGCTTTCTTAATCTGACGGGGACTGGAAGGGAATCATTTCAATTACTCCTGAAAGGCTATAGGTGGTAAGTACCTTGTCTAGAAAATCTGATTTAAGAGAGATATTTTTGTGAGGTAACGTTCTAGTAGACAGAATTGTGCAAGTTGTAGAATATAGCTTCAATTGCAATAAAGTTTGCTTAGAATGTATATACAGTTTGTCAGACAAGGAATACTTTGAAACAGATTTGCAGAAGTGACCGATAAACATTGTTTTGTAATGAGCAATACACTTTGGTACGTATCTAGATGAAATTGATGAAGATAGATTGCCACAGAGTTTTGGCTTAACTTCAGCGGTTGACTTCACTTTAGGAGCTATTTGACAAAAATCTAACTTGAAAACCAAAATCCAACTGGTATCGTTGATTGAATAACCTAAACTATTTTTTAAACAAAACCCAGAATCTTAGTGATGAATTTCAAACAAATATCACGTACATTCTATCTTAGAGCAAAGCGCGTTTTCATTCTTGCCTCCAATAGCCTTCATAACAGCAAAAATTGTTTACAATCTAAAAGTTATAACGACACAAATAGTCTCAGAAAAATATGATAAGAAGATGCTTATATTGACTGTAACCTATGTAATAATAGATGTTAACAATGGAAACCCCCAGTTGGTAAGCCATACTCAAGGAGCGTACGTACTTTACACAAATTCAATAATCTAAGCAGCTTAGGGGTTGGACCACAAAAATAAATCTATGAATGAATGATTTCTTCGACAGTGATGAGCAATACCATTTGCTTTTGAAAGAACTTGGTTAACTATCGTTTCGAAATGGTCTGTATACTTCGTTTAAAGGTAGATAACAGCCACGTACGTTATATCTTGGAATGCGTAATGAATTATAGTACGTCATTCACTACCCTACAGAGAAGAAAGCATAATAAGATAGATTGGATTCAACATTATGAAGCAACCGTGCGTGATAGGTCGTCTTGAGGATGGAAATACTAAGCACCAGTGGCCTACGTTTCCTCCTGTCATTCTTATTGCTTTCAAATACAAGATGCATACTTTCATTTATCTTTTGATACAACTACATATAAGCCTTGGTATTACATTCACCCTTACTTATAGCTGACAGATAATCATACTCAGTATCCAGTTCCGTGACGTCAATATCTAAACTATGATAGGGTTCCGTGGTAAAAAATTCCATCAAAGTCGACGTATAGTATCACATTATACCATTAAGATGTTATTTAATGTGATAAAGCATGATACACTAAACTTTGGTACGTTATACTAAATTCACATACAACGTATCTTGTGTACTTATTTGACATGATTTATTGCCATTTAACCGAGTTCAAACCTATCCCATCTTATGAGGCTCTAAAAGCATTCTTTAGAAAACAACGAATGTTATCAGGGCGTTTATTTCCTTTCTTCAACACTCTCTAACCCACAGATTTCCAGGGATAGGAAATTACAGGTCAGATTATAACTGATAATGACCATTGACAAATGTGGTTTTAAAATATGCCACTGCCGTCAACTTGCTGATCCTTTGCAATAAATCATTGATTCTCCAGGCGAAATTTAATCTCGACTAAGAATCATTCTGTTCCATACTTAGCTTATTTCTTCTGGTTCTGTGAACTTTGTATTTCTGGGATGAGTTCCTGAAACCAACAAGGAGGGTTCACTCATCACAGATTATGTTCTGACATCAATTCATTGACCTTAAAACTTTCTGTCAATGCGATATTTACTGGGAGGTATATGATAGTGAGCCTAATGAATTAGTTTAACTATCACTGTACAATATCTTTAGCCTACTCATCCAAACAAACATAATCCGTCAGAACTGACAAAGATTAAAATTGTACCGAAATTTTTAGTCTCTAAAAGTGTTTAGAGTTTGTGTCCATAACTAATTTTACGTCGTCATCAAACTATTTGCAAAAGTCGGAAAATTTTTCCATTGCATCTAGAGCTGTTCATATTGAGCAGCTTATATTTTCACTAACACGCAGTGAGGGAAAAGCTTAGGATAGGCTTCTTTTCAAGATCATAGCATCAGCTATAGGTATAAAATTTGTATCCAATTGCACTCCAGTATAATGTTGACAAGGTAAACAGAGATTAAATAAGAAATTATTGCACAAAATCTACAAAATGTTTAGCTCTCAGGATATGTACAGATCGATACTTCCGCTTTATAAAGAAATATCAGGTAACGAAGATTTGACTGTGTGCTCGACGGAGGTCTCATAGCCAAGGAGTCTGAAATGAATACAGCCCTCCTTCATATTTCTTAAAACTATGTTATGATTACTCAAGTTTTTCACTTAAGATTAAATAAAAGTTAGATCTGATCAGATTATCATACAGAACTTTGTGAATTGCATCGAAGATTCAACTTGTGTTCCAGGAGATGCATTACACCAAAGCCAGGCACAGACACTCAAGTCTATCGGAACTTGGTGCGAGAATTGCAAGGTGTGCAGTTCCACTTCTAAAAATGCCCTTAGACCTCCACTAGGGAAAACGTAGTTGCGACTCCTGGCCGCAGTTATCTGTCTTTTGCTATTCGCGGAAAAAATAAACACCGGCACCCACATCCTCACCCCTGATACCATAAGCTTTTAAGTGTATTAACTATTATGCCTAATTGAGATCAGAGCATGTAATTGATGTAGATAAAGAAGACAAAATTGTAGATCGAATTGAGACCCTTGATCATTTCTATGGCAGTGTATACAATCTAGGACTATTGACTACGGTGGCTAGCGTTTTGGAAAGATATCGAGAAGTTTTATATCAAATTATGGACAACTGAAAAAGAAGTGAATAATAAAAAAATGCATGATTCGGGTTTGCTTATGGAGATTTTTAAAAGATTTTAGCAATAGCCGTGATGTATAGTGGTTGTAGATATTTTGCGTTTATATTAATTACATTAAGGATAGGTGAGATGGAGCTAGAAACGTCTCTTACAAAAACTAAATAGAAGTAGTCAATAAATAAGTACTGTATGGCTACAAATATACTAGGTTACTGCCTGCAGTAAGAAATAACCCATCGGGGTTATGACAATATTTTCTCACGGATATTTGTTATCATTAAAGGACAAGACTCAAAATATAAATAAATAAAGAGAAAATAAACAACAGAGAAATAAAAAGATGCATCCTCGAGTATTGAGAAGCATTTATAGAAGGATAATATTTTCTATCTGCCTATTCCGGTTTCCTTTCACTTTGACCTTTTCCCCTTGCTCAATCCTCACTCAATAGTTCTCATCGTCCACCTGTCTTCCTGCTTTTTAGCCACATGACCTGCCCATTTCTACTTCAAACTGAACCACATCCTTGACCTTTTATCTTTTCTCTCTCCTCCCTACGTCTTATTCTGTCTGTAATCTTGATGTTCATGACTTCTGTCTATTCCATGACATAGCATATCAAGCTCAAAAACTAATATTTCCTAATCTTAGATATCTTATTACTAACTTGAATCACTGAGTCTCCATGACATCAATATTTAGCTGTCGTAAGAACGGCAAGTGCATTTTCAAATCAGAAGGTCCAAAATAGAACCTTGGTATATAAACATTAGACAGGGACAAAATTGACTGTTGTGGAAGAACATATTACTACAAACTTGTAATTTTGCAATTATGCAAAGTCTTCCTCCTAAGTAAAGAACTGTAGTGTTCGGCTGTTGATGTTATTCATAAATGCAAAAGTGAAGACTGAATTAATGCTAGTGTTGCTGTACACAACAAAACATGTATGGTGAATTCAAAGTAACTTACTTAATTAGGAACACAAGCACAATGGTTGCTTCAGTCACTAACTTAACGCGCAGTTTATATTATTGCCTGTTACAATTCAGACGTTTCCAAACCTTACTCGCAGATTGCAGAGATTGTAAAGGAACGAGGCCTGAAATTTGTCTTGGAAATAAACAGCACTTATCCAAATGTGATGTATGTAAACGGACTGCTTGATTACCAATTACAGAATGTCGTCGTCAGCACATTTTGATGATTTTAAGTTCTCAGGCGGAGTAATAACAATGAAGGGACAAATGAAATAGACAAAATAATGACAGGCAGGAAATACCACAGTACAGATGGGAAGCAACTGCAAAAGCAAATGTATCTACAGAGAGCTAAAGGTATCTCTAGCAAAAGTATTCGTATGGTTAGTATCCCGGTATGGTCGTAAAATGAAGAAAATGAAGAAGAGAGACGAGAAGAGAATTTGGCTGTGGACAAGAGTTTTGGAGTCTGCTACATGGAACATAAGACAAGCGACTGAGAATATAGGTGATCCGAAGAGAAAGAGCTAGTTATGGAAGTGATGTAAAGAAAGCTAAGCAAATTTAGTAAATTGAAGTTAAAAGAGGACAACCTCTTCCTAACAATAACGGAAGGGGAGCCATCATGAAGAACTAAGACGCAGAGGAAAGACAGTCGAATGGACAGCATTCTGAAGTGGACTGAAAGAGGACGAAGAAGAAATCGTCTAACTCCCCGCGTGGACCACGAATGACGACCATAAAGACTCAGAGATTACTGTGCATAAAAAGTATATATCATGAATTTGCAGTGCGGTGCTGGCTTTCATGTATTTAACTTTAAAAACACTTAAAAGCATGCCGAATTTAAAATAACAGTATGGGTCATGTGAAGATGGATTTCCCCAGACACCTAATCAACCACCTTACGTAAGAGCGTCATCGAAGTGTTTTCTATATGTTTTCGGCTTTCCGTCACACTGAGGTTATGGTAACTCTCTGAGATCAAACGCTAGTACTTAATCACAAACAGCGGAAAAATAAAAGAAATCCTCACGTCAGGCATTGTTATTATAAGCTCAGTAGCTGTTGTTTGATAAAAGCTCTCCGTCTTCCAGGACTGAACGTAAATGTTTAACTCAGTAACTGTTTTCACAAAACATTCACAGTCATGGAGTTAAAATGATCCTGATCATTTAACAACTTTATAAGTTGTCATGAAAATACTTCATATTAAATAAATCGTCACGTCTCACAATGCTGCTAAGTTATTTCAGGCAACAGATGTATAATGAATCTTAATGTTATATGGATTCTTACAAGGATCCGAAGTAAGTATAGCAAGTATATTTTAACATTACCAGTAGTGTTACTTAAATTGCGTAGCTAAAAAGTGTACAAGAAAATGCGATATGCTTATTGAATTGAATAACGTTTTATTTTAGTATCTATCTGCTCGTTTAAAAGAGTATCTTCCTTAGACGCTTCTGTCACTGTCGAGGCTGCAGTTATTTTGTCCTGTTACCGTCCAACGCTTACTAATAATCTACAACATTGACATGCAAGAGAACCAATGTCAACTCCAAACAGTTTTCACGAAAGGTCGAGTTCAATACTGGTCGTTCAATATAGTATATAAGGAGATTCATGCCAAAGTAGTTGTAGGGAATCATTTAACTACAAAACTGAAAATTTTTATGCAGGAAAATGATAAAGAGAACGTTTAAGAACCTAAAAATTGTCTCTATATGGGCCCCACGTTGCCAATAACCCAATGATAGTCAATTCAACATTGAAAACTGTTGCCATATATCTCTATGTAAAATGTGAGTTAACGTTCGTATGCAACATCAATGGAGACCGATAGACAGCCAAATTCAACCAATTATTCTGGCAAAGAATAGTGTTATCCATATATTCTTAACTTTTAGAATCTGAATGTACAAACTAATCACTAAATTCAAAGCTGATGTTTAGCTACAGATATGAAAACGTGTTTTCTACTTGCGTAGTAACATAAAATAATACTATCATTGAATATATATATGCATATAGATTTTTCAAAAACAGTAAACATCTCATATAAGATTTCGAATAAGTCTTCTTCGAATTACTTTCCATAGATAGATGGATAGATAGATAGATAGATAGATAGATAGATAGATAGATAGATAGATAGATAGATAGATAGATAAATAAACAGATAGATAGATAGATAGATAGATAGATAGATAGATAGATAGATAGATAGATAGATAGATAGATAGATAGATAGATTTTTTCTCTTTATTAAAACGAGTAACAACGTTATAGTTTTCATGAATCGAACACGTCAACAAGAGGACTAGAGAAGTTTGATATATTTAAAGACATAGCATACTGAAAGTTCAAGATGAATGTCCATAGTAGTTAATAAACATATATTTCGAGCTGAAGAAGAGGAAATATACTATCAAAGTATCTCAAATTTAGAATGATATAACCAGGGCATAAACTTAAAGACCTTAATTATATTGCTTAAATAAAGATCAGGAAACAAAATGCCTCACGCAAATGCAGTAGCAACAATAGTAGAAATAGCTGTAGTTGTAGTACCAGTAGTAGTAGTAGTCGTCGTCGTCGTAGTAGTAGTAGCAGTAATAGTAGTAGCAGTAGTATTAATAGTAGTAGTTGAAGTAGCAGTTGTAGTAGTTGTTGTAGTAGTAGTTGTAGTAGTAGCAGTAGTAGTGGAGGTAGTAGAAGAGGTTGAAGTCCTCGCAGGAGGAGTAGTAGTGGTAGTAGTAATAGTAGTAGTAGCTGTGGTAGCAGTAGTAGTAGTTGCTGTAGTAGTTGTAGTTGTAGTAGTAATAGTAGAAGAAGTAGTAGTATTGGTGGTGGTGGTGGTAGTAGTAGTAGTGATTGTAATAGTAGCAGGAGTAGTGATAGTTGTAGTAGTAGTAGTAGTTGTTGTTGTTGTAGTAGTAGAAGCAGTAGTATTAGTAGTAGTAGTAGTATTGGTGGTGGCAGTAGTAGAAGTTGTAGTAGTGGTGGTAGTAGTACTAGTAGTAGTATTAGTAGTAGTAGTAGTAGTAGTAGTAGTAGTAGTAGTAGTAGTAGTAGTAGTAGTAGTAGTTGTAGTAGTGGTGGCAGTACTAATAGTAGTAGTAGTAGTAGTAGTAGCAGTAGTAGTGGTTGTAACAGTAGCAGTAGTAGTGCTAGTGGTATTAGTAGTAGTATTAGTAGCAGTAGCAGTGGTAGTGAAAATAGCTGTAGTTGTAGCACCAGTAGTGCTAGTAGTCGTAGCAGTAGTAGTAGTAGTAGTAGTAGAATTAGTAGTAGCAGCAGTACTTGTAGTACCAGCAGTAGTAGCCGCAGAAGTAGTAGTTGTTGTTGCTGTAGGAGGAGGAGGAGGAGGAGCAGTATTAGTAGTAGAGGTTGTAGTACTAGTAGCAGGAGAAGTAGTGGTAGTAATAATAGTTTTAGTAGCTCTAGTAGTAGTAGTAGTAGTAGTAGTAGTAGTAGTAGTAGTAGTAGTAGTAGTAGTAGTAGTAGTAGTTGCTGCTGTTGTAGTTGTAGGTGTAGTAGTAACAGTAGTAGTAGTAGTAGTATTGGTGGTAGTAGTAGTAGTATTGGTAGCAGTAGTAGCAGTTGTACTGTTGGTGGCAGCAGTAGTAGTGGTAGTGGTATCAGTAGTATTATTAGTAGCTGTAGTTGTAGTACAAGTAGTGTTAGTAGTCGGAGAAGTAGTAGTAGTGGTAGTAGTAGCAGTACTTGTAGTACCAGTAGTAGTAGTTGTAGAAGTAGTAGAAGTTGTCGTTGCGGGAGGCGGAGGAGTGGCAGCAGTAATAGAAGTAGTTGTAGTAGTAGCAGCAGCGGTAGCAGTAGCCGTAGCATTAGTAGTAGTCGTAGTAGTAGTAGTAGTAGTAGTAGTAGTAGTAGTAGTAGTAGTAGTAACAGTAGCAGTAGCAGCAGTAGTAGTAGTAGTAGCAGTAGTAGTAGTAGCATTAGTAGTGGTAGTAGTAGTGGTGGTTGTAATAGTAGCAGTAGTAGTGGTAGTGCAAGTGGTAGTATTATTTGTAGCAGTAGCAGTAGCGGTAGCAGCAGTAGTAGTCGTAGTAGTAGTAGTAGTAGTAACAGTAGCAGTAGCAGCAGTAGTAGTAGTAGTAGCAGTAGTAGTAGTAGCATTAGT
>JANTCA010015488.1:0-25578 GCA_024741275.1 Chironex yamaguchii | reverse complement strand
TTTTAAGTATGATTTTAGCGCAATGTCGCAAATTTTCAAGGCGATTTTCAAGTTTTGCACCACAAAAAGATTGTTCAAAAGAAAGACTATTATTATTATCATTATTATTACGATTGATTCGGATCATCCCACATATCAACAAGTCAGTTATTGCATCAGATCAATGAAATCAAGCGGAATTCCATGTCCTCTTGATCAAATTTCAATTATTCTCTTCAAAAGATCTCCTTACTTGAGAGCTTACATCAATGCTGTCGTCATAGAAATTTGGAAATCTGGGGAAATCCTTGTGCTTGTCCACAAAATAGGCCCTACTGATATCCCAGCTAACTTCCAACCTATAACTGAGTAAGTTCCTCCTAAAATTTTCACATCTGTCCTTAGAAATCGTATCTATAATTATCAATAAAAGAATAACTTTATTGAATCTTCCATTCAAAAAGGCTTTATCAAAGGCCTATCTGGTCGTTTTCAACACACAGCTCATTTGGCTCATGTTCTAAAACAAGCCAAGCTTAAACAAAGATCAGTTGCTGTCACCTTACTTGATCTTAAAAATGCTTTTGGTGAAGTTGACGATTTTTTTATTTCGACCCTATTGGAATACCGCCATATTCCTAAAGTCACAACAAACATGATAAAAAACCTCTATGACTTACGTCATTTACCTGTATTGACTTCAAAGCAGATTTTGTCCATGTTGGTAGGGGAGTTTTGCAAGGAGACTGCCTCAGCCCCTTGATTTTCAACTTGTTAATTAATACTTTCATTCAATATATCAAATCTGAAAAATATTCTTAACTTCGTCTTTTTCTAAACTCCTTTATCCACGACATTGGTACCAATTTGCAAATGATGCTGCTATCTTGACTGGCCAAGAGTATGAAAATCAGCTCTTATTAAATGCATTCACCTCTTGGTGGAATTGAAGCCAGATTACTTTAAGTGTTGATAAATGCATGACATTTGGAATAATAAAATCTGGCACCATATCCAAGCAATGTCTCCCAAAATTATTTGTAAATGGTAGAGTAATTCCACAAGTTCCAATTAACAAAAGTTTTTGACATCTTGGATGCTACTTTAATTTTCAGATGGACAATTGTGAACACAAAAGAATTTTGGCTGATAAAGCTGGCGAACTATTAAATAGAATTGTCTCTCTCCAGCTACATCTCAAGAATAAACTTCCTTTATATTATCGCTATTTGTTACCCAAAATATTATGGCATTTAACAATTTGTGATCTTGGTATTACTTGGATTAAATCTTTACTTGATATGAAATGCCATAATTATTTTCGAAGATGGCTGAAAATTCCATCCAGTGGTACTCTGGATATTGCTTTTATGAACAAGTCAAAATTTGGTCTTAATTTAGTCGATATATCTACTAAATTTACACAATGTCATGTAATTATAAGAAAAAAACCTTAAAAATGCAAATGACCTTGATATTCACAATGTATTTGATGCTACCACATTTGCTGTTAAGGCACTGATCAATCTTTGTGCTCGTAACCATTTATGTGTTTGGCATGAAACGTTAAGTCTGTTACCTCGCAATATCTATAACTTCACCATTCGTTACTTGAACAATAGTCTCCCTATCTTAAAAAATCTTTATCTTTGGACAAAAGTAGACAGTTTTTTATGGCTCTCATGTCCCAATTCTCAAACTTTGCAACATGTGGTTTCTAGCTGCCCGGTACACTTTAATCAAGGATGTTACAAATGGAAACATGATCTACTTTAAAAAATCATTGCTCAGTTTCTTCTATCTTCCAGCAAAGATCAAACAATCTACAGTGACATTGATGGTTTCTTATCACCAAGTTTGATTATAAAGTGGCTGTGAAGCTAGTCGGTAAGATAACAAACTGATTGTTCAATTATCCAACAGTGTAACTAATATAGCATCGCATTCGAATATCTTGTCACAACAATATCTATAGAACGTATGTTTGTCATGAGTGTTCTTCGGTTCTGTCTCTCCGGTCGTTCATCAGAATCAACCCAAACCCCATTGAAGGCTAATATATGCAGCGACAAGTTCTGCAACTTGATAAGAAATTTGTCGCTTCACTTCCTAACGTATGGAGTACCTAGGTCCCAGGCTACTGGGAATCATGTTTTTCACGTGCACAAATCAAGTGCATTTAGTGGTAATGACAGGAGCAGCGTGCTCCACATTGGGCCAAGTTAGGCGCACAGGTGAACCAAAAAATTTTTCGAATGCTTCACTGGTACGTTTCACTTTGAACAGGGCTGGATTCAATTGTTTCGACCAATTTCTCATATTATCGTCAATCAAGGAAGCTCGAATCTGGTCTTACAGTGTGTGGTGGCTGCGTTCCAGATGCAAATTGCCCTGTGGGTAGTAAGGCGTACTGTGAATCAGCTTTATTCCATATATCGTCATCAGACTTGAAAATTGACTTGATGTAAATTGTGTACTGTTGTCAGTCAGAACAGTATGTGGTGGGCCATATTTTTGGACCCAGTTCCTCTCAAAACTTTTGCACGCAGTTTGACTAGAAATGTTCGTCAATGGCACGGCATCCAAGAATCCAGAGCCATGGTCCAGCATGGTGAGCATATATTGATATCCTCCAGTAGTTTGAGGCAAGGGTCCCACCAGATCTAGGGCAACAAACTCGCATGGCAAAACATCATCAGATGTAGGCAGCTTTCCTGCAGGTTTCTTGCCTGACGTATAAGAGCTGGTCTGGTTACATGTTGAGTAGTCATCCTGAAATTGATGCAAAATTTTCTGCATTTTTGAAAACCAGTAACCATCTGCTAGCAGGAACTTATGAACCTGCGTGATCAAAAAGTGACTGACATCGTGATATTTTTTTACAGAAGGGATAATGTCATTTTCGTTCACTTTAGTGAATTTCGTTCCAGGTACAAAGGGGACCACAGTTGGGTTCAAACAGGAGGATCACGTGTCTTCCTATTTGACATGATCGTTGATGAATGTCTCAGACTTTCTGCTTAACTGATCAGCAGTCACATTCTGAGCACCAGGTTTATACGTCACCTCAAAGTCGAATTCCTGGAGAAGATTTTGGTAATGCCCATGTCGCTGGCAGCCAGGTTGCTTGAGTTTGATCATAGAGAGCAACAGGCGATGATCTGTGTAAACAACACACTTATGGGTGTACAAGAAGTTACAAAACTTCTTGAATCCTGTCGCGAGTGCTAAGTACTCACAGTCTGTTCCTGAGTAAGACTTTTCACTCGAAGCAAGGAGGTGGCTGTAAAAGTATACAGGCTTGCCATTTTGAAATAGGGCTGCACCAACAGCAAAATCAGAGGCATCTGTATACAGTTCAAATGACCGAGAGTAATCAGGGTGAAATAGTAGGCAGTTTTTCAAAATCGCAAGCTTGACTGCATTGAAGGCTTCCTGACATTCATTGGCCCATGAAAATGTTCTTGATTTTGACGGCTTGAGAGCAAATATAGGTGACATAATGTCCGCAAAATGAGGAACAAAGTTTGTCAGATAGTTTGTGAAACCAACAAAAGAGTCCAACTCTTTGCAAGAGGCTGGTGGTGACAAGGCCAGCAAATGCTTGACTTTTGAAGGATCCGGTTTCAGCTCATCTTTAGTAACTACATGGCCGAGGTAAAGAATCTTAGATGCAGCAAATTTACACTTGCTCCATTGGATTTTTAAGCTATTTCAGCATAATTTGTCAAAGACAGATTGAATATCATCAGCATGTTGTTTTCAACGCAAAGATAATGTCATCAATATATGGAATAATGCCACGCACCTTCATGTCAGCTAATATTTGGTTCATCATGCGTTGAAAGGTGGCACAGGCATTACATAAGCTAAATGGCATGACATTAAATTCATAAACTCCGTCATCTGTCGAGAACGCCGTTTTCCATTTGTCATCTTGGGCAATTTCGATCTGCCAGTACCCACTGACAAGGTCCAAAGTCATATAATACTGCGCATTAGCAGTGTAAGTCAGCACGTCTTCGATGATTGGGATCAGGAACCTGTCTTTTCGCGTTTTTTTATTGACTGGCTGATAGTCCACAACAAAGCGAATTTTTTTGTTCTTTTTGGGTACAAGGAAGAATGGGCTGGACCAGGGTGATTGGGATTTTCGAATGATACCAGCTGAATTTTCAATATTTGCCTAGAGGCTTCATATCTCAATAAGTGGGGCAACTGATATGGTTTGCAATAGACTGGGCTCCCTTTGGTATCTTGTGTACTGGAAGAAAATATATCATTGTTCTTTTGCAGCAAGCGATCCAGCTCTGCTTTTTGCTTTTCAGACAAGCGATCTCCGAATTGATGCTCAAAGATGGACAAGACTTCATCACCAAAATGCAACCGGACACACAATGCTTTTAAGGTAGAAAAACCGAGCAAAGCATTATAAGGAGCAGAGTCAAAACAGCAAAATCCAACGTTTTCCAAACACCACCAGTTTCCACCGAAATAACGAAATCTCGGAAGATTGGCTAACTAGCAAACTCTGTTCACGGAGCGCAGTAAATAATTCAAATTGTTTCTTTTTACATATCTTGAAGAAAAAACATTCAATCCGGAACCCGTATCAATAAAAGCCTCTGTTTCAATAGCATTTTTCAACACCACAGGAATGAGAGCTCCCTCAGGCTGCCCTTTTTCAGACACTGAGGATGCAATCAGTTTTTTGGCACCTCTGCCTCGTGACACACACGTGCCCTTTGCGACCACATTTTTCACAGGTCTTCTCTTTCCAGCAAAATTTGGCGTGGTAGCCTTTCTTGTGGCATTTGGTGCAGATGGTATCGTGAATGATGAATGAGGTGGATCTGCTCTTGGTGAAAATATCCTCGCAACGGATTTGTGCCAACTGTTTCACCATGGATCGAAATCTTCCATCTCGAACTGAGGCCAGTGGCTCAGGTCCATGAGCTTGATCAATTGTTGTCAAATCATCTCATTGACGGTCGCAAGTGTTTTCAAAAACGCTTTGCCAGTTTACAAAGCTGGCGCACAAACTCACCCAAATCACCTCCATATTCCAATTCCATGAACGACTTGAGGGGATTCATGGAAGGTGCGATTTGCATGTCTTCCAGCTGCTGTAGAATGGACGAATAGGTCGACCTGCCATCATAACTGACCACATCTCCCAACTTCGATATCGCATACTTCAGGGTTTTCAGCTTTTTGTCGTCCTCAACCTCCAAAAGATCTATAAAAGCTTTGAATTCTTTGAGCCAGGTATCAATAGCATCAACAGACTGGCACACAGGAACGAGTTGAACAAATTCCATCGTAATGTGTAGCTGATACTGAGTGCGCCAGTATAAAGTTCTGTGAAGCTAGTCAGTAAGATAACAGACTGTTTGTTCAATTATCCAACAGCGTAACTAATATAGCATTGCATTCGAATATCATTGTCACAACAATGTATATAGAACGTATATTTGTCAAAACAGGTTCTTCCAAAGCTTTACATCTGTGGCAAATTAATCCCCCCTGTTCAGTTAAGTCAATGTTTCAGGTACCTTGGGCATTTCTCTAATTTTCCAAAATGGGCAATATTAAACACAAGCAGATTTTGATTGAAACATGTGGAAAAATTTTGGAAAAAATTGGTTCTCTCCCACTCCATCCTAAAAATAAATAATTACTGTATCAAAGATATTTTCCGTCAAAAATTTAATGCCACGTAACCATTTGTGATCTTAATATAACTTGGGTAAAAAATTAATTTTCATTCCATATGCCACATTTATTTCACTTTTATTATTATTAATCTGAAAATTTGGGCAGTGTTAAAAACGATGAAATGACAATGCCACAATAATTGAAGCTAAATTACAACGTAGGTTATTAGTGATTTTAAGCAAAAATGGGTTAAGTAGCGAAATTTATGATCCGACTTGTCCTGTACGTTCTCAACCTCTACGTATGTATGATGTACCTAAAACTTACAACAACAACACTCCAGTTAAACTCATGTTATTTACAATTGTAGCTGCTTTTCATAAATTGACTAAATGACTTTCTAGCTTTATAAATCAAGTATTGAAAATCTATTGTCTGTTTTTCTATGTTGATAACATCTTTCCCATCTTTAAAACACAGTCGACAGGCTTTTCCAAAAACTCTTTCCAACTCTCAAATCCAACTCTTAAATTTACGGTTAAAAAGGAAGAGGATAGTTTATTACCTTTTCTCGGTGTTTTGGTGGAAAAAAATGTAGCCAACTTAAAAAAGTACCTACCAGACAAAAAAACTTAGTAGTATATGAATTTCTGCTCCAATGTGAAGCTCGGTATGCAGGTCGCACTTCTCAAAGATTGGGTGACAGGATCAAACAACATGTTTCAGCCACTGTACGCCAAGCATCGCACTTGTAAAGCGAAAATGACAGAAAAACATGAGATTTTGCCATAGGTCAACAGACAACAACAACAGCAAGTAGAAAATTCAGGATGCGTCGAAATGTATAAGGGCAAAAGTTTTCGTATAATTGTCACAGCTGGATCGTCCTTTCATCTAAGTATATTGGAGTCTGTCTATATCAAAGCAAAAAAGCCAGTACCCTGTAGGCAGAAAGAGTTCGATTTTTTACTTGGACTCTTTCAATAATGTTTTGTTTCTTTATTTTCTCTTTCTTTGTTTCCTTTCTTGTTTAAGATTGGCTATTTTCGATACATGTTTCTTATAAAGTGGTTGTCATACATCTAAACTTTCTTTTCTGATGATTCACATTCTACAGAGTGTCAGACGAGAAAAGCTGTTAAGTATCTTTTTAGCGCAATGTCGTAATTTTTCAAGGCCAAATTTATTGTTAGTTGGTATCCGTAATTAAAGCAAATTAGATAATTTTGTTGTATGTCCTTCCTATTGAATGGCATCTTTGCCACATTATGTCAAATCATTGTTTTCCTGGTGTCTCATCGAGACGCATTCTAGTTCTTATTAGGTCCAACTTTTGCTGTATTCGGTACTATCAATCATTGAGTCTAACCCTTCTTAGCATGGTCATTGCATAGTTTCTTTGTTGGTTTACTTTCACGTAGCTGAGTTTAAAAGGCGAAGGTAAGATAGGACAAAACGTTCGGCTTTGTTTTTTTCATTCTTTTCCACGTTGTATTGCATCTTTTAAGATCGACAAGAAAACTTTTTCTTGGGTTTTCAAGGTCAGCGAAAGATTGTAATTAAGAAGCGTAAATTGTAACATTACCACTCTTTTGAAAAAAAGAATAAACTAATTCGGAATTTTGCGGCCTAAAGAGCTTTAGTCATGGATTAAATGACATAACTAGCGATAGCAATAGTTGAAGATGTAGAGATGCCATGGATTGAAATGGTGACAAACAAGAATGTAATCAGAAGAATGTAATTATTAATTGGATTGAATCAAAGACAGGACTAAAAAGTTTGGTAAAAAGAAGAGAAAATCAAGCGCCAAGCCTTGGTTGATGCGCTAAACACCACTAGGATTAAGTTAATTTAGTGAAAACTTTGTGAGATTGCTTACCTCGTTAACTGTGCTTTCAGAGAGACTATGGTATTTTTGAAACGGTAGAAAACATAGAATAGTGACCTTCACCAAAAGCAAATATAAAATCAACAGAGGCGAGAAAAACTGATCTTTTGAATTTTAGGATATAGGCCTAATGAGCTGAGTGTTCAAAGTTTGGCCACTCTTTCACTCTCGTGTCCATGGCTGGAGCTCAATGAGGATAGAGTCATCCGTCCAAGCGACACTACCTCAAACTAATAAAGAATTTAGCACTATACCTGATTTCATCAATGTTACTTGAAGAATTAAACTTAAGCATAATTAATTCCTTTGCTGCTTGTAGTTTTGAAAAATTCCTATATTCTAAGCTCTTGATATTATTGATTGCTTATCGTTTACAATTTTGAGGCTAGAAAAGTAAAAATTGTTTCATTAAATTGTCGAACCCTTGAGTCCAAATCGGAACCAGCAAATTATATAAACTCAAAGTTTGCCTCTGACAAAGAATTCCTAAAGATCCTAACAATCTGGAGAATTTGAATATAAAAAGTAGGGGCAAGATTGTCAATAGGATTTAATTAGGCAAGCACCATCATAATTACAAATGCCTTTATCAGAAACATTAAGATGATCCCATCTACAAAATTCTTTACATATCTGAAACTTCATTTGACTTTAAGCACAAAATGTTTGGGATGCAGCCTTGACATCTTAGTTTATTTACTACGCCTGATCATTTGCTATCTATCTAATGTAACTTATAAGGCATCGTCTACTAAATATTCTTGCGTTGCCGATGAGCTTTTTGGAGTGGTTGCAAAACCTAGGTATTTATTTTATCTTACTGTTTTGAAAGTGGTTGGCATTAGACAGCCTAAACATAACCCTTGATAGACAAAACGAAATCCCTTACCCTAATGTTCTTCTGTATCTTTTTTTAGTCCTTTGACTATTTTTGTATATTTTCTTTTTTCACTGATTCATTTTTGATCCTGCCTTACACTGTTGACTGTACATAATTAGGTTTGATAAAACAGTTTCTAATCTTTTTAAAATTAGAAGAACAGAAGATATCAATCAATAAGCAATCACCTGATGGGCTCAGTTGTGCATGCCTTTCATAATGTTATCTGTTTATCAAAGAATCAACCATATACACTGTTTCTTCAGTGCTGCTTATCGCATAGCAATTACCTATGGTAAATAAAGTTTTAAAAGAGACTGAAAAGTTTGTCTTTTTTATTGCATATCGTGTTGCATATTGAAATTACCTATGGTAAATAACGTTTTAAAGGAGACTGAAAAGTTTGTCTTTTTTATTGCGTATTGTGTTGCATATTGCAATTACCTATGGTAAATAACGTTTTAAAAGAGACTGAAAAGTTTTGTCTTTTTTATTGCGTATTGTGTTGTTCCTAGTCACTCCGTATACAAGACAGAGACTTTACTTTCATAGCTTGAGAGAAAGTAAAGTTCAGGGGCATACTGTGTCTTTTATTGCATGGTTTCTAGTTATGTCTTGGTAAACCAAACCTATAAGATCTTCCAACTTGTTTTTTTGATACGGAAACAATAACCCAGCGGTACTGTGAAAATAACAGGTTATAGGGTTTAGAACCATCCCAACTGCGGCAAAAATGGGGTCATTTGCTTCTTAACATGAATCATCGGGGTTACTTTTGGTCCTAAGCTACTTACTTTGGTCAATAACATAATGTACCAACTTATCCTTTAAATCCAACCCTTGATTTGAAAACAGCTTCTACTACTTAATAAGAGATAATTCATAATAGAGACAGCATTCTGTTAATATGCCTAAGATGAAACAGGTAATTGAACTCGATGATGGCTAGGATATCAATGCAAAAGAAGATAAGAAAAAATTTTAATAAAAATGTCTGGTCATCGAACAAGGTCTTACTAGATTCTGTGGTCTTTTCAATAGCAGTAGAAAGGATGCATAAATCAACACTTTTCAAAAACATTTTACATTTCATACGTATTGATGAAACTTGCCAACTCTTATGTGAAAACGAATCGAGCGAACAAAAAAAACCATCTCCACTTTTGACGTCACAGGCAAATGGTTAGGAGAAACAAATCATGTTCCCTAATTACGCTTGACACTGTTTTAATTTACCTTGTTTAAAATAGAAGAAGGCTCTCTTGCATGCTTTAGGCATTATAATTCGAAATTTCACATTTGGATATTTTTCCTACCGAAAGGGTTGTTAAAAGCACAACTGTTGCATTTGACTGGCTATGCCATAGACATCAAGCATAAAAAATGATGACATTCTTCAAAAGGGTGGTAAAGTTACTAACGTTTTATAATTTATTAGTTAAAGAGTAGCTTACATTTTTGTGAATCACCGTCAGCATAACTTATCGTGAATTATTGACATACCAAGGAGCCCGATGGTAATATGAAGATTTAAGTAATCTGGTGTAACCTAAGGCATATTTTGCGACTTAAACTGATTTACGGAGACAGATACAGTTGGTTTACAGCACGTCATTTCTTCAGTACGAGGTGCTTTTTCACACATTGCTAGCTCATTGATCAAAGAGAGAGGCATTTGAACCCCAATATGTGCACCACTTGACAGAAATAACCACGAAGCCTTTTGTGCGTGCCTTCTTTAAACTGCAACTTCCTGTTTCCTTCAAGGAAACCCAACGGCTTCCAAGACAATCAGGTTATCAGATCTACGTTAGAAATAATTCTGTTTGAAAATAGTTTTTGTTATTTCCTATCCTCACAGCACCCTAACACATTCGTTGATTAGCGTAACAGTGAGAAATGAAACCATTGTCGGAAATTTGAAGTATCTATACGTCCTCTAGGCTCAGCGGACAGCACATGGATAATGACGGGGAAGACTTAAGTGTAGCAAAGTTCAAATTTAGATTATCACAGGAATGAATATACAGAAATAAGCAATAGTTTAGCTCACTCAGTATCTTAGTGTATTTATCACTGCTTTCCATTTGATTTACTTATAAGTTACGATCTACAGAAATAATCGTTATGAACGAAAGTAATAAAAGTAATTGGTTATCTGGAGATCACGTTTATGTTCATACCCTTAATTTTATTATTCAATGAAACCGATTGATTTCTAACGAGTTTGGTATGATTATGCTAGAAGGGAAATGTATTTATATATTAAAGTAGACATAGATTCAAAACAGAAAAAACAACAACAAACCAACCACACGTGCCCTAACAGTTGTTTCATATTTATAGTTATATATGTTTGCATAACGGGCTCAAAACAACATAAGATGCATCATTTTTCTGTCGTGGGTTGTGTTTTGCTGAAAACAGGCTGAACTCCTAGATGCATATTTTTAGCATTGATAGTAGGGTCCAGGACCATCGAGAGCTTTCAGAGGCCCAGGGGCAAGTCTAAAAATGAGGATCGTTTCTATTAAAGCAATGAAATGATTGGAAGTTTTATTGCAAATTGTTTGCGAACATATCATTTACATTAGCGTAACATACAATTCAAAATATCTCTTGCATCAATTTTTGTTACGTTTGATTTATTTAATTTGTAAAATATCAAAGGCGTTTTCATCGATTTAATTTCTTTAATGTCAAAACAAAGACGTTTATTCAATTCTAATCTCTCTTACGTTTTCGATTTCAAAAGTGTCAGTACGTTTTTCATAATCCATCTGCCTTGCCAGCTTGTACTCAATTGAAAGGATCTTGTGACACGAGGAGCGCAAACTGTCATTGGTCACTAGGATGCATCAGTTCCAAGCCAGAAAATGGTTTTCAAAAAATCAGTTTTTTCCCATGCTAAATTTGTTTCAGTACAACTCCTAAAGTTTATGACTAAATTTTGAGCTATTAGGACTAGTTCTGATGTGTCCACCAAGCAAATGAAAATCATATGAAAATATGTAAAAACTGTGAATTGAGACTTAAATGCAATTTTATCATGATCCTAATGACATAATAAAACACAATTTTAGAGTGATACTAAATATAAACTCTAACTAATAAATCCACAGAGCTCAACATAATCGAGTTTTTAAAGTCACCAACTTGGGGTAGTTACGAGTCAACAAACGAGTGATTTGAGTCATACATTGACATACAACGTAGATGTTCCAAGACATATGATCGCTGAAGTAAACAGGAACTTTTGGAATTTAATCCTGGAATAATAAAACATGATAAAATCAAATGTGCAATATACACCACTACGGTCCGCTAGTCTATTAGGTGAGCTATGTCAATTGATTATATAGACGAGTCCTTTGAGCTTGTGTGTTGTGGAACGACTTTTCTTTTTCACAGATTGGGATGGCTTTTCCTGTCTTCTTCAACGACTTGAAGCACGTCTTGGTAATGTTCCTCACTTTTCGATGATCCAAGGAAGTCTGAACTCAATTTGACACCTCGCTCAGCAGAGTCGTTCGCAACATTGAAGGCTTGGAGTTTGGCAACACATCGTCTGTAAGTTTCGTCTATTGGCCAGGTCTCCTGGTTTTAGGTGAGGGAGGAATGATCTAGTTCCATGAGATGAAACAAGAACCATGAGTCCGGCATCGCAAAGTCTGAAAGTTGTGATGACATGTTGACATCTTGTGGGAATTTTGGTTTTCCAAACCCTGTTCCGAAATGATTCTGGGGTGTTGTCAAATCTACTTCTTGTTTCAGGGCCAAGAGCTTGTCAGCCATTGTTCTCTTCTCAGAGACTGGCACATCTTTGCTGAACAATGCCAGTGGCACCATCTCTGATGTAAGATACCACAGATGTCTCTGCAAAGACTTCAGACCACTTCTGGGAACCACCCCATCCACCTGGTCATACCTCAGCAAATCCTTGCACAGTTTGAGATCATTCCAAGGGGCATCAACGGCACTGGTGTATGGCATCCACCACTGCGAGTACACAAGCACAGCAAAATTGACGACATGTTGGCAGGCTGGAACCAGTGATTATTGCATCAGGGTCTGTTATTTCTTCTCCTAGGCCAATCACTGTCTGTTCATATGCGGTCTTGTGCTTGACGTAGCCCCAGATTATGAATTGCTTGTTTCATTGGACTCAGCTACAGCTCCCAAATCCGAACATGCGACACTTTGCTGCTTGTCATTTCCATTATCCATTTCTTGCTATTAAGTGAAAAATATTCAGTCACTAAACTCGAATATGTGTTTTGTATCACTGCTGTAAGCCAAATAAGGAAATATTAAAGTATTCATAGGCTGCTAGGCACTGGCAGAACAATAAAATGCTGAGTGACAAACACTATTGTGTACACTCTAGAAAATCCGGATAATGGAATGACATCATATTTTATGTATACTGTGTATAGTGCTGTATCTGCTCAAATTCTCTGGCTATAACACAGGGTGTGATTATTTGGAACTGGATCGACGGATAAAACCACTTTTATTAGACCACTGCTCATAATGCTGACTACAAGCAAGGGCATTGCTTCCTGGAAGCGGATCAGCACACAATATATATTGCAGACAATATAAGTGTCATTTAGTTGCAAGAGGAAAATAACTAAATAGCCCAAATTTTACGGTCAGTTTTTCAGAGTATTTGTCACTGATGTGGACCCATTTAATATCGACTTTTGGACAAGTTATCCTATTTTAAACATTGGCATGATTTTAGAATGGGGACAGATTGTTTTTGCAACTTTGGAGAAAATGATGCACCCTGTTGGTCACAGGAAGTTTGCTAAATGCACTTTCTAAAGCAACAGATACCAGAATTGCCATAAAAATTTGTCAACAAACACATGTTTGTGGGTACAAACTTTCTATCTTCTTTTCGTTGATGGAATTCAAGATGGAAAATGCTTTATTTGTCACCGTCCCTATCAATTGATGAAACTCTTTGTAATACCATTTTTTCATCCTCCAGGTCATCTATAATCAAATCTTTTTGGTATTGATCAACTAAACGCTTTACTTGACCCTTGATTCTAATATCACTTGGAGAGTTGAGTATAAATTTGAATAAATCTACAATCTACAATGCTTGTACTGTCTGGCACAATGGAATTCAAGATGGAAAGTGCTTTATTTTTCACCGTCCCTATCAATTGATAAACTCTTTGTAATACCATTTTTTCATCCTCCAGGTCATCTATAATCAAATCTTTTTGGTATTGATCAACTAAACGCTTTATTTGACTCTTGATTTTAATATCACTCGGAGAGTTGAGAATAAATTTGAATAAATCTACAATCTACAATGCTTGTACTGTCTGGCACAATGGAATTCAGTTGCATCAAAAGAGTGTCCAGTGTGGCGTAGCACACTCCAGCCTCGAAACTACTTTCCCCATCGTGGATATATATATTCACCACTTTCATATGTATCATTTGGATTATTTTTCTCATGCAAGAATGCTTCTTCTTGAAATTAATCGTCAGACCAAGGCTTGAAGCAACAGTCTTGGATTGATCTAATATACAATTGCAAATGACTTTTTTCTGCATGTCAGTAAGGTACTTAACGTGATCAGCAATAGAGATATTGGCATATTGCAACAGTTTGTTTACATCATTGATGTCTTTCTTGCTTTTCTAGCATCATGTTTTTAGTAATTTCCTCAAACCAAGAGGTTGAAAATATCTTTTTCCTTATGATTCGTTTTTTCCCTCTTCTTTCTCAACTGTCGTTCAGGTGCAACACTACCTCACAATTAAACAAAATAGCAAATACTATTGGCTATACAGATTTCATTATGTCAAGATTTATATCAATACCCAATAAATTCTCTCGACGGCGTCGTAGGGCCACGTCAGCCGCATTACTTTAGCTATAGTTGGTGTGCCTTACAAAGATACCACCTGCATTCAATAGACCTTACGAGGCATTTAGTTACCTCATGAAACACTGACGGTGAACCATACTTGATATCATGTTTTGCCAAAATAAGAAAGGTTCCGATGTAATAAAGCAGCTTTCAGTATTCAACCCATTTAAATAAAATAACGAATAAATGCACAATCTGTCCAAAAGAGATCGTCTATGACAAGAAAGTCTTATTACAGAGCATTTCTTATTTGAATAATCTGGATATTACTCGTTACTACCAAAAATACGAATAAAAGAACAAAAAACATATGGCAAAATCTTATTTTTCTAATTATTTCATGGAAAATGATCTGGAGAATTTGTCTACAAACTAAATAGGAGCTTGCATTCCAGCGACAACTGCATCATGTGAGATGTATCACAACAGTAGGATGCTGATAAACAGATACTTGTGTGCCAAAACGACGTAATGGCTTGAACCGTCGGTCAGTATCCGTTACATTTGATGAGTGCTATTATTGAATACTTACGAAAGGCTATTCGTGGCATAAAAGTGATATTTTGAGTTTCACAAATTAAAAAAACATTTTTCTTGATTGAAAATTTATATATCTCTTTCTTACGCCGACAGTTCGGTATAGCAAAGCTCTCCGGCCGTTACAAGATCATATTCTAGGAAATCAGTGGTATGTTTGTGATTACCTTAGCTGTCTTTTGCTTTTTTCCATAATGTTTTGAACATTTGTGTCAATAAAGCTGGTACAGTTTCGTTGATGGATCATAGATCCAGAGACTTTTAAGCTGTTCAAATTTCAAGGCATTTCTTTAAAGGTAGATCACGATATCTGTTTCTCACTATCCCGGCCGATTGACTTTGTAAGCTTCTAAGGTAAATGATGCTACAATACTACAAGGGACAATAATATGTACAATGCTTTTCAATGTGCCTTTTCAATGTGCCTTACGTTGGCCACAATGGCTCTAAACCTCTCTCTATCCTCGTCCACGTGCAAAACCTCAATTGGCGATCTTCCCAACTAGCAACTCAGGCAATCTGTGATATTTTTTCTCTCGTTATCTACCTCGAAGTCTTTTTCCTTGAATGTTTCCCGCTATTACCAGATATCTAAGTTCTCTCTTCGCATGCCATGCCCAAAGAATATTGCTTGACCTTTTGCTCTATAGAGCTGTCCCGCCTCTCCCGTCCTTCTCAGGACTTCCCTCATTTAGTAACTCTTTCCGAGTACGAAATCCTCAGCAATTTTCTGAGACACCACATTTCTGCTGCATCAATTGTGTTCGTTGCTTTTTTGTTGATCCTCCAAGCTTCACTGCCATACTTCAGAATGAGGATGATTTTAAAGGATATCCTAGGGTTGGTAAGTATCCTGGATAGGTAGGCGAAAGGCTCGTTTGATTCTAATTCTTATCTGGGGGACCTTCCGCTGATTGTTGAATCAAGGTACTTGAAAGTTTCCATCTGTCCCAATGTGGAGCCTTCCAGTTCAGACTGCATTTCGGCGGATCTCCTTTTTTTGGAAAGGACCATTGCGACAGTCTTTTCAATATTTAGTTCAAGTCCAACTTTCTCACCTCCTCTGCCTATGATGTCTAGCATATGTTGCAGGTACTCACCGGGGGTTTTCTATCGGCACTGTGTCGTCAGTATATCTAAGATTGTTGATGTTGAAACCTCAGACTGGAAGTCCTTCAATACGCAGCAACAATTTTGTCCAGTGAGGCATGAGGCTAATTGTTTAGTATTAACCACAATCAGTTGTTCCAGGCTTTTTTTTGAAGAGCGATGAAAATTGACATCAGTATGTCCTCTGGGAGATACCCTGTATCATTGATCTTGTTCAGCATATCTGTATCACGCTCTATGCCCATATCTTCTAAGGTGCTGATCATCTCCACTGCCACTCCGTCTGTTCCAGTCGCCTTCCCCGATTTCATCTTCTTCAAAGCATGTCGGACTTCCTCTGCCATGATAGCCTCTCCTACTAAGTCACAATCTTCATCTCTGTTGCTGCTGCACAGATCTTGAATTTATTCTGTCCACCGTTCCCTGATCTGCTCTTTCTCAGTGATGATGTCTCTGTCTTTCGATTGAATGCATCCGGCAGGCAGTGACCATATCTTTTCTGTTCAGAAATGTTTCTTCAACAGTTTCTTCAAGAATTGCTTTCACGACTAGGAGGATCTAGCCATCCATTCACAAGGATTTTGTACCTAACACCCAAAAAAGCTTAGTAGTATTCGAATTTCTGCGCTGATGTAAAGCTTGGTATGTACGTCGCACTTCTCGAAGATCGGGTGACAGGATCAAAGAACATGTACCAGCCACTGTACGCCAAGCATTGGGCTTGCAAAGCGAAAATGAATGAAAAACATGAAATTTCGCCATAGGCCAACAGACAACAACAACAGCAACTAGAAAATTCAGGATGCTCCGAAATGTATAAGGACGAGAGTTTTCGTATAATCGGCACAACTGGATCGTCCTTTCATCTAAGTGTATTGGAATTTGTCTACAATAAAACATGAAAACCAGTACTCTGTAGGCAGGACGACTTCGTGTTTTCACTTGGACTCTTCCAATTGTGATGAACGAGCGGAGAGCCAGAACCGAAGAACACACATGACAAACATGCTTTCTATAGATATTGTTGTGACAATGATATTCGAATGCGATGCTATAATAGTTACGCTGTTGGATAATTGAACGATTAGTCTGTTATCTTACCGACTAGCTTCACAGCCATTTTATACCAATGATATTTTGTTTCTTCATTTTCTCTTTGTTTGTTTCTTTTTCTGTTTATGACTGGCTAGTTTTGATACATGCTTAGTATAAATTAGTTGCCATATACATATACTTTCTGATGATTCATACTCTGAAGAGTGTTAGACGAAAAAGCTTTTAAGTATGTTTTTGGCGCAATGTTGCAAATTTTCAAGGCGATTTTCAAGTTTTGTACCACAAAAAGATTGTTCAACTATTCCAACCCATACACTCAATAGCCACCACTGAATCTGATGTGTTATCCCGACACTAACGTTTGGTAGAGGACATTCTCAGTCCTTGAAATCAGGAGTCAAAACCAACGGTCTTTGGAGAGGACAATTAAGTGATATACTTAAAAGCTCTTATTGTTATCTCACTTAATTTTCATATAATATTGCTATTTTTAAATAAATTTTTATTTAAACATAAGTGTACTTGGCTTTTGATCTTGTTGTGATCCACCATCATTAGTTACCTTTACTAAGCAGGTCTTCGTTCCTGATGTAGCCTTTGTGAAAATCACTCTTGATGATTCTATTGTATTTAATATCATTAACAGAGTTCCTTAAAACAGAGTGTTCTTTTGGGACTTTTTCGAGAAGTGGTAATGATATATATTTTATCAACAGTTTCAAGGTGGCCTAAGATGCAGCGTTGCATTTTTACTCGGATGAGCCTTTAGGTTTACATAAAAATCAAGAGTGCCGAAATCGACGCGATCTCTGGCACTTTTCAAAAAACTCAGTGACGATTTTCCCTTAGCGGTCATCAAATGTATGTTTGCTCAAACTTCCCCCTTTTTCGCCCGTCGTCTGTTTGTCACCGTTATTTCATAAACTCTTAAGCCTCCTTACGTTCGTCTCACAAAAACTCCCCTAAATCGAAGGTCACCAAGAAAATTTAAGACCATTATACGCGTTTTGTCCTGCTGTTATTGAATGTAAAATACTGTTGCTTGCATTGGCAAATACATCCAAACACAACATGACAAAAGCATAACAACATCCCAACCTTGTTCCAACGTGTTCTGACACGCATATCCCTTCTTTTTTCCTCAGTTTTCTTGGGATATTGTTCTAACTTCCAAGGCAGTTGAGTTAATCCATTGTTTGTACTGTATAGATGTAGTGTTGTATCTGTCGATGATGACCGGTGTAAAGTCAAGGATTTGCAGAGAGAACTTTCTGAGAGTCTACCAAAACAACCAAAGCATATGTGTTCTGGTTTTAATGTAACTGTCTCTCGAACAGAGGAAACAGGAACAGAATGGGCATTATATTTTATGATCTTAATTACTTTGATTTGCAAACAAAAGTAAAAGAAGCGAATAACAAGACAACTTATTGCATTTACATAATACAATAACAAAAAGACACCATCTCAATGTTACAAAATGTTTGGTTAAAATGAAGCGAATTTTGTGTTAATAATTAGTATCTACATTGGCACTTATTTCTAATTCTTTCGATATACGAAACTTTCTATCCTCAAAGGCTGAGTACATAATCAAAGATACAGTTTTAAACCCTAACTGCATATACTGTGCCTTGTTTCCTGGTTGGCGCCGTATGGAGAAATGTGAACGATATTTACAGTAAATGATTATTTTAAGTCATCTCAATTTTCACATAGTCTCACATCCAAAACCTAATTAAATAAACATAAACCTCCAGTAAATGAAGACAGATTCTAACCAAGTGAATGCATACAACCTTTCTATCGCTTTATACTACATGATGTGCGCGATAATCGAAATCCCTTTCAAAACTGCAGATTCTAACCAAGTGAATGCATACAACCTTTCTATCGCTTTTTACTACATGATGTGCGCGATAATCGAAATCCCTTTCAAAACTGCAGATTCTGGCAAAGCTAAATAGATGACGTTTTACTCAACATTCCTCCTTAAGACTGGCATGTTCAGTGGAACTGTTTTTCTTGTCTTTACAAGATATGTATTTCCGATATTTGGCACGCGCATTCTGGAACCAAACTTGCAAAACTCTCTTGGACAGCCCAATATTTTTGGAAAGCACTAATAGCTCACTTGAATCTGGATTTTGGTTGACTTCAAAAAGTCCTTTCATCGCCTTTAACTGAAAATGCTTGAAGGAAGTGCGAACTCTCTTTGGTTTTCTCTTCACTTGTCCACCGTGAGCACCAAGAGGAACGTCAGACCCTCTCAATTCATTCAATCCAGCGGCGCAGGATAGATTTTGATCCCGACAAAACAAAGGATTATTCGGCATGCTACAAGATAGAGCAACATCTGTGTCTTCTCCTTGACGACTCATACAGTTAAAATCCCGCAAACTCCATGTCAAAGGATGATAGATTCCTAGATCATCTTGAAGAGATGAACAAGGCGAAATGGTTTCATCTCCTGAAATACTGAGATCATCAGGGGGTCCGTTACCTTGTAAGAAAGCAAATATGCGTTAAAGACTTTAAAAGGAAGAGACCCAGGAAAGTCTAAATGTATATTGATAAAAAAGCAGGATAGGGGATAGAGTAGAGGTGCCAAATGAGCGCTATTTTCTCTTTGTATATCTATCTAGATATTTAGCTATTCATCACAATGAATACGGTTATTCATTGTTTTGGCAAATACGTCAGTGGAAACATTATCTTACTGTCTATATAACAATATATGAAATAGTAAAATGAAGCAACATTTTAAATGATGAGATAGCATATGAATCTTAAAAACACTTCTTGTGGATGCCAAAAAGGGACAGACATACACGCAGGGACCAATGAACTTGGCAATCCGAAACAAGAGGTACCACAGTATTTTAGCCTTACGTTCCTCAGCAGTCTTTTCTTTCTTTCAGATCTTTAAATTGGGCCATATTTCAGTTTCCACTTTCAATATAGTCAATAATTTCTTAGGAGTGAAATCTATTCCAATCTCGGATGCTATTTGTTAACTCCCTGTAAAATACAGCAGTCTTCAATTATTCAGGCCAGAGACATATGACTCGAAAATAACCCTGATGAAAACCTCACTCTCGGACAACCTTAATCATAGCTGTTTCATTTGCTTAGGCTCAGATCGCAATTTCTGGTATTTCATAACTTTTTAACAGAGATAAAGAATCATATAAAATGTTAACATGCGGGACAATTTTTAGGGGAAAACAGAAGTAACCTCAGCTTTCGACTAAATTGCTTAGATTACAATTTTAAAAATTTCAATTTATTGTCGTATTAGATCCTTGACAATACATAGATTTTTCCATAATTCTTAATGCTTCTTTACTAAATCAAATCACCCATTGTAGTAAGTATTCAATTGTCAATGTATTTATGTTTATAATAGCTAAGGCATGGTTTTAAGTCCTGACTTACAAGTTACAAAAGCTATCTTATCAAAACTTAGCTGGTCTTTTGTCCTCTACAGTCTTTCTTCTTTTTTCATTGTGACAGAAACTAGCCAACACAAATTCTGGCGTTTAGAGTTTTTTGTCGCATAACTAAGGTCTTACTGATCAAGAGAAATGGTTGCCAAACGTCGCCTCAGTAGATCGGGCGATATTGTAATGCTTTAACAATGTTGATGACGTTTATTTGGTCTTGAAAGACATACATATAAGCATAAGAAATTAATTGCGATAGAAATGACAGTGTTATTACGAATAAATTATGTATCCTTTTTAGTAGTTGCTGCAAGAGGTCTACTTTAAACATATTGATTTGCCTGTATGTTTATTCGGCTTTGTCATTTTTCTTTTCTAAATAGGGCTTTTCTTTTCCTGCAATATAATATTTGTTATTAGCATGTTAGAGGAAAGTTTGTTTTCTGATTTCATTTTTTCGAAAACTATTGTCCATGACTAGTTTTTATTTGCTGCCTGCTTTTCTCAAGCCAGAATAATTTGAATTAAATGCTTATAATAACTTATTATCTATGAAATCGACACTAAATTTCCAAAGACCAAAGCATCTTAATAAGGTTGTTGTTTGTTTCTAAACGGTTAGTATTATTAAGCACTCATCTTTACAACTATAATACTGTAGATTTCTATAATTATTTACTACGAATAACGCCATACTACAATATGTAATATATTCAAGTTGGATATGACAATACTTATTTCATCGTTTTCGACAGAACGACAACCATAAACCAAATTGCGAATCAGGAAATATTTATAATATGAATGGCAACGCTAATTGTAAAGAGACTACGTTGCTTTAAGAGAAACTGCTTGTATTATTTAAGAAGGAACTTTTAGTCGTTGCGAAACAGGTCATGTCTTCTTACTAATGTAAAATAAGAAGATGGATAGTGACTAACACCTAATCACCTGATTCACTGGTTTAAAAACACTCCAAAACCTTCATTGTACTCTTTTTAATGATCTAAAATGGTTGGTTCTCTATTTCTAATTGGCGGCAAACACTGAATATGAAATTGATGTCTCTGTTGAGAAATAAAGCCCTTCAAGTCGAAAAGCTCGATTCTAATAAGGACGTGTAACAGCTGGTCGATAAATGTGTTGACAAGAGCAAAATTGCCAATAAACTCTCATCGCTAAATCTTAGAGAAAAGCTTCGCTAGTCCGTGCCATTTTAGATTAAAATTGCGTTCCTAATCACCTTTCAAGTTTAGCATACAATTATAATTGACCACAGTGAACCAAAAGACTCATATTTGGGTGTAATCTAATAGTTCATTTACTCATGCTTCTGTAGAATTTGTCATTGTTTTTCAGTTTTGTTGTATAAAATTTGGAAGGATAAGTTCTTAATTGGGCAAAGTCAGAGCACTATGAGATATTTCAAACACAAGCAGGCTAAATTCTTTGTAATGGTAAAAAGGGAACCAGGTTAACTTCATTTGAGCAATAGCTACAGAACATTTGGAGTTCTTGCAATAGGGAAAACTCAGGTTTTAGAAATGAGCTTTTACGTTGAAGTGTGCAATCTTGACTCCTTAATGTGTCCGTAATAGTTTTGTGAGTGTGAATCTTTCTGACAAATGACAAGTTAATATGAAACTTGTTGCTGCTCCTATCAGGTCTCTGAAAGCCTCTTAAAATAAGTTGACTTCTTGTAAGATTAATAAAAGACAATGGCTTGAAACAAAATACAATTCAATTACGCATTTAATAAATGTGAATATATCGTTATATCTGATGGGGAAATATCTATCCGAGTCCAACCTAACTTTTAAGCAAAAAATCTGAAGAAACACAATAAAGACGCTTAATTCAAATTACCAAAACAAATTGAGATATGTAACACAAAAGGGATGGTGCTCCGTCTAAGCGTCCATAGTAGTACCTTTGAATAAGATCATTCTGAAGTTTGATTTGATGGTACTATGATATTAGCATACTAGCTCAGTCATGCACACTGCATTACATTTTAAAGCAATGCATTGTGAACCACTTTACATCAGACATTATTCTTTCACTTACCAGATTCACTAACGTGTTCTTAATAAAGAAAGTTTCATTGTTCAACTATGTAAGTGGGAAAAGTCAAATATAGCATGATTTAAATCATTTTAGAACTTTTAGCAACCATAAAATATGCGCTATCATAACATTCAAAAATTTAAATTTCAACAATTTTTCTCTAAATACAAAGAAAAAACTCTATTGGTAGGTGTTTTTGATTTCAACTTACTTCGTTGTAAATCAACATCTTCTTCTAGTTTTCGAATGAGCATTTCACTTTTTCCCTGAAAAATATCACCATCCATAGCCGACTTTGCTTTAACCCAAAGGAAGTGCTCTTCACAAAAAGCATATTTTTCTACCATTCCAAACTTGTCACCTTTCTTAAGTGATCTTTTACAAAAGTGACAACTAAAACATAGTGTATGATAGTAGAAACTCCCAATCTTCATCACGAGCTCGTCTTTTGCAAGTGACTCCATACATCCATTGCATTTTCTCTGCGGATAAAGTCTAAAAGGGAACCAATTGTAATTGGAAAATAAATACTGATCACAATGCATGTACTATTTGCTAATCATTCCCAAAAAGGCTGATTAATTTTTTTTCAACGTCAATATTTAAAACAGAACAGTGCAAAATTATTACAAATAATGCAGAAAACACGATAGTTGTATATCTATCCAAAGATTTAGCGAGAGCTGATGGATTCATTTTTCAATACCTGAGTTGTATTAGAAGTGTATTATTTAGGGAGCATCAGCATTGTGACGCAGCCGCCATGCAATGAAAGGATAAGATGGAGGGAAAAGGGGAAATATTTTGAATAAAAGGATCTAGACAGATTAAAAAGGCAGGAAAAGTTAGACAGAAATAGACCTATATAGAAGAAATTTTATTAAAAGGAAGTTGATGTACGGAATAATATCGGTTGAAATAGGAAGAAGACTTTAGGAAGACAAGAAAAAAAACAAATAATGCTGGGCTTTTTCTTATTTCTATAGGATGATTTCTTTTTTCTGTATAAGTATAGCTTCTTAATGACTGTTATGGACGTAAAACCATTCTCTTGCCAATCGTTGTCTTTGTTTTTTGATTTTGTTACAACGTTAATGCCATATTGCATGGTTTACTTTTGACTGAGATATGCTGCTGATACTTAAGTGATAAATAAACGACAAAAAACATCCGCGTTTACCTGTCCTTGTTGAATAAGCAAGGCATTGTAGGTTAACAATTCACAGACTGATCACGTGATAAAATCAAGTTTAAGCAGAAATACTATGACAAAAGGATAGCAATGATAAAAAAGTTAGCGACAACACTGATTTTGCCTTTCTATCAAACAGGGCCTTTGGCTTTAATTAGACGAGTCAAAATTTGAAGCAAGTCATAAACAGTGCTTCATATTCAAGGCAAATATCTCATAATTTTAAATGATCGTTGCAAAATAGCGTTTGATTACTTTGAGCAGACACCATTAATGCTACAACAGTTTACTCTGACCGTCCACGTAGAATAGTTAGTGTTTCTAAATTCACGGAAGGTGACTTTGATAGCCAAAAGCAAGTAATCTAGCCACGTTTTTAAATCAGGAATAAAAACTATGTATTACGAATATCGGTTCTCGCGAATTAGTAGAAAAAGACACCAAATTTTTATACTGAATCTCGTGCTTTCAGACTCTTCACTATCAAGTGTGAAGTAATTAGAGTGCTGGAAAAGATAATCCAGCCTACAGCTTTTAATTGGCCATCTGTCATTATTCTTGAAATCTACAATATTGTTTTGAGAACGATGTCGTATGCCAGTCGTCACCCACAATCATTATATCTCTATTCCACATTTAGCGCAGGGTTTACATCGATTACAGCAACATCTGATCTTGGCAAATGAAAACTCACACACATTGAAGGTTTTGGAAAAAGGAATATTCAAATTGGTTCTTTCAAGGTTAGCACTTTCCGGCACGTATTTCAAAAACTGCATTTTTCTATTTCACTCTTAATTCAATTGCTGGCCAGTTGCCAAAAAAGCCATAACAACTTGGGATTCCAACATTATAAAGTAAAATGATAAAAATAAGACATCCTCTGCTTTAAAACTATTGCATATTCATACCCACACCAAAATACATTTGCGAATTTTACGCGAATCTTTCCAAACCAAAGCATAAAACGTCTCATTGCTATTAGTACTGTTGAACGTACAAAATTTCGAGAGGCTGACTCGACTTAAATTACTTTAAAATACTCTTTAACTTAAATTTAAATATTTAGTTAGCATCCATGTTAGTATTCTGACAAACCTTTGATCGTAAACAGTGCGACTGACAAATATCAAATCTCATGATCATTGGTTCTTCCTCTAGTGATACTCACGTTTGATAACAGCATCGACAATACGTCTGCTCCTTCTTTTCAAAACAAGAGCTCTCCGAGTACAACGGCACTCCGCACCTCTGACATATCAAACACTGCGTATGAAATCGATAGGCTCCAACCAATAAGCAGCTTTGATCAGTTATAGGGTCATTGCAGTAATGACACGTGACATCCAACGACATTGCAGTGCCCAAATCTGCAGCACAAAATAGAGACTTTTTTCAGAAAGGTCCATTTGTTAAATAAGACAAAAAATCCAAGGCCTATAGCTCAAATGTGGAAGGAATTAAAAGTACCTTACTTTAAAAAGACTTTTTTCTTCATTTGCTACACTATATATATCAACAAAGTGAACAGAAATGAGTGCATTTCAAGTTAAAGAGACTTTTTCTTCATTTGCTACACTATATATTTATGCACCAAGTGGACAAGAGATGCGAGCATTGAACGTTAAATAGACTTTCTTCCTCAATTGCTACACTATATATATCAACGAAGCGAATAGCGTGTATGTTACGTTATAGAGGATTTTTACGTCATCTTCTACACTATATAAATATCAAACAAGTGAACAAAGGGATACGAGTATTTTAAGCTAAAGACATTTCTTTTATATATATACAATACTCATAAGCCCAATCACACTAAGTGTATAAAGATTTATATTTACTCAAAAAATACACTCTTC
>JANTCA010015477.1:0-16421 GCA_024741275.1 Chironex yamaguchii | reverse complement strand
CCTGTTGCTTAATTACCGGTATAAGCTAGCTACCGAGACGGAACTTTAGACTACAATCGTGTGGTTTATTGTATCCACCAGCCTAACAAAGAAAGCAAGAAAGATACTACATGCTAATGACTACAGCAGACCACTTAAAAGGTGTTAGCATCCCTGTTGCTTAATTACCGGTATAAGCTAGCTACCGAGACGGAACTTTAGACTACAATCGTGTGGTTTATTGTATCCAAACAGGAATACCGTATTCCTTTGAATACACCCGGAACATTTTTCAATTTTTGAAGGGTTTTACGAGGGCGTCTACTCGAGAAATGGGGTTCATCTGCTTTTCGTCATTTCAAGAGGCATCCAACCAACGAAAACGTCAAAAAGATCATAATGACACTGTTGTATTTTCAACATTGCAATAAAATATGAAGCCACCGGGAACATTTTCCTTTGTTTTTTAAACCAAACAGATTTGTGGGATGGGTTTCTTTAACATCCAATAACTCTACCACGATTTCATATAGCCTCCAGACCAAACAAGAATCATAAAATACAGCTTTATGCATCATTACATGTCCACTGCCGTAAGAATCCTTACCTTTTGCCAAGAGTGAAGCAAATCGATACTGAAATCTTCGGAGAAAAGCCGATCAAACACTGGCCATTCCAAAAGGCATCTTGTTAATCGATTATTGTCAAGAAGTTGTTCCAAATGATATGGTAATTCCTAAAGAAGGAAATATAAGGTTAGTGTCTAGCACAATGAGATTCAAGCAGCCCTAAAAGATACCACATTTTAAATCGAAAATTTCTTTTAACTCTCCATAAAGTGGTCGGATACAAACAGCATGTTTTACTCGGAGTAACAAATAATCAGGTTTCAAATCACACTTCAAATCAGGTTTCAAATCACACTTCATACCTACTTTCAAGAGCACTTTCATGGACTCTCTCACAAGTTGAGAGGACATAAGAGACCTTGGAAAGAAGCAACTTAGTTCGAAACCACCTTCAAACATATGACTAGACAACGTTCTGTAATTCCACGTGTAAGAAGTCACAGCGGAGGCCTTGACTGACCTGAGTTTTGCTATTGGCTAATCAACGTGCCCTTACAGTGGATAAAGAAACCACTTACCTTTAGAGAATAACAAGTGCAAGTTGGAATGAAAAGAAAAGAAAAATATCCATGACATCCCACTATCCAAGAAAATCAGTTACTCACCAAACAACAGTACACAAACTCAACAGTGGCATTGAAACACTATGAAAAAAAAACACGCCGTAGTAACTGCTTAGTACTGACTCGAACCACGGTCTCTCGACTAGAAATCAGGTATAGCTCTCGTCTTAAAGCTGTTTAGCTCCACCGGGATAGGAAATGGATTGGAGTTAAGAGACTCTGGATCGAATCATAGGTGGGAGATTACGACTTTCTTTTCTGTTTCCTGGAATTCGTACAAGAGTATGCACTGTGGACAGGTCGTCACTTGACCTGATTAAGTCATCCATGGATACCTAAAAATCTACACAGAATTTTCACAGTTATCCAGTATCCAGAAGTTGATTCGGAATACCACCAAAGTAAAGTAAAGTCGGCTCGAGCCAGTCATAAAAAACAAAGCCATAAAAATTTCAGAATGGTACGGAAACGACCTATCGAGTTATTGGCAAATCAAGCAAGCAAGCAACCAACCAACCAACAAACAAACAAACCCTGGTGAAGACGTAACCTCCTTGGCGGAGATAAAAAGACCGTAAGAGACTGCTGAACTTCCGCCTGGGCAACCGACTTTATCTGGCTTTAGTCACCTAATTTCCATTTCACAATTTAGATGGGTTTTCTTGTTTAAAAAAGCCCATTGGATTGTTTATTCTATTATCGATATTATGTTATTGATATTATGATTGTTTACCTTACCACTGTAAAATTAAGGCAAGCTTCGAAATAACAAACATACCTCTGCTTTCCTATCCATGTCATCAACGTTCTCGAAGTAGCCAGCTAAAACACCATGCCAGAAATTGTAAATATGGGTCTTATATTCGTCTGTGCCAGAGAAGTATCTACGTTTCCAATGTAGGTCGAAAACAGATTGAAGAAATTACAAAAAAGACCGCATTAGATAAATTCAGTCATAAATAAATAAATTAAGAAATAACAAGCATTGCTTAAATCACGACGAAGAGGCTATCAACATGCTCGATTTAAAAGGATTGCGTAAACTCGATTAGGGCTCAAACTAGATACCCTCTTCATCGAAAAGTTCGTTGGCTGAGGGTTTCGACAGCAATCAATGTGACCATGGTTCGAGTCCCCATTAAGTAGCCGATTCCACTACTCTCTACTTCCAAACAAACAACATAAACAAAGGGGGCCTGCTTCCCTCTCTAAACAGAATATATGTACTCAGACAAGAATGCGATTTCAGATAATGATAACATCTATACCAGCTCTCTCAATCAGCTGAGGTCGGGAACAGATACGAAATATTTAAATGTATTTCTATTGGTCGGTTTTGTACGTCAGTTATCCCGCTTGTAGATTACGTTAATTCATAGTACGCTGAAATATTAGACTCCCAGAAACAGTCTCCAACATCTTATAATGAGTGCAATCAAAAGGGTACATGTACACCTACATTGTGTATGCTACAAAACTTCCCATCCTACGAAACCCTACTGTGCCACCACATCAAAGAACAAAGATCGCTGAATAAAAACAGCAGAATGATATCACCATGGCGTTAGCCTCGTAATCAAAGTTTGTTGTAGTGTAAAGAATGATCAGGGCATAGCTGTTACTTCTGTCAGTAACCCGTCAGTCTGGTTTTCTATTGTTGAATCTCTATTACTGTGTTGTAATAGATAAGTTGATATCAATAAAGGCGAGTACTCACTTCTTTCTGACAGCTTTGCTTAGAGATCGATGGTAGAAATCAAGACGGCCCTCTCCTAAATCACCACAGGGACGCAAAAGTGGTTTAAGATTACGATAAATGACAGCCCATTCTCGCGCTGGTAGGAAGACAATCTGTTTTCCCTTTGGTCGACGAGCTAAAACAGAAAACAAGCATATGGGGGATGACTGAAATCGCTAACTATCTGGGTTCAACCTCTTTAATATAGTTTAAGGAAGAAAAATAAAGGAAGGAAGTAGTACGTTTTGGTCCACCAGTGATTTCTATTACACTTCGAGGCAGAAATGGCGTACACTGACACTGGTTTTTCTTTCAATTCCTTTGATCGGCCTTTCTTAATTTAAAGCGGTTTTTACGGATCATCGGCCGTCATTTCGATCCAAGTGAATAGGCTACAAGAACAACTGATTGACCAGGCTGCAATATTCTCTTTTTGCCATTTCTTTAGCCCCAGTTTCTGATATACCACAAGTCGTTAGCGATAAAGTACCAGCTAAATCTGACGAGACAACAGTCGTAATTGGCAGCAGCCAATTTGTATCCGATAGAAATAACAACTTAATCTGACAAAACGAAACACCAGTCGTATCAAACGGTAGAAAATCTGTATCCGATAGATACAGTAAAGGAGAGCAGATGTCTATTTGTTGGGGAGGAGGTCACTGAACATAGGAATAGGAGGACTACTTCCTAGAGGGCAAATGACACTAGGGCAGCTGGCAAAGACGTATACATAGTACATGTTTGGAGTAAAGCCATACACTTTTTTCAACGAGAAGGACAATACCCAAGTCTCACATCCTGAGGATTTACGAAAGCCGCGCCGTAGCTTCTTAAACAATAATATTTCCGTTATCCTCTTGCATTCTCTGTCCGACGGTGATTTGTTGGGGTATCTCGGTTATTGCCTAAAAGCAAAATTTGCAACTAACAACACTCAAGTGTTGAACGGCAGTAAAGTTATGACTGTGAACACAATAGAATCAAACCGGGGTCTCACGACTACAAATCTTGCCGCTTTCCTACCGAGCTAAACAGTTCAACAGGAATTGTCGAACGACTCTTTGTTATTCGACCCTGATCGTCCACTCGTGTTAGCGGGTGCCTATCGACGCGTATGCTTGTAAGTGACGTGCTTATTGCCGTTTGCACAAGTTCCAAATAGAAGTAGATGGAATGGTTTTTTTAAAACACATATCACTTATGTGTTCAACAAGTGTGTTCAATGCTCAGCATCAAAGAATTTCATGCGCTTTTTGCATACCAATAAGAATATCAAGAAATTTCAAAAATTACAAAAGCAATTAAACTTTGTACATTGCGATGAATTCGAGCTGACTGGGAACAATTATCCATCTCTTTTAAACCAAACAAAATAGAGACACCACCTCTCACTAATACTGAAGACTCTTTGTATGATCACACGAAATGTAAGAAATTAAATTACAATAAAAGAAATCACACTTAGTACCAACCTATTTTTTTTTCCCCATCCTCTTCATCTTTCACCACATAAGCATCGTCTACCATTTTAGATAACTTCTCGGTCAGCTGCTCTACGTCATCCTTTTCAACAGAGACAACTCCCTCCTGCATCAGTGTCTCTTCCGTTTTCGCAATGATAGCATCACCTTCACCTTCCACATAGGCAGGCACATTGATATTGGCAGAATCGCCTAGTAATGCTAACAGTTCGGTTTCAAGCAATCCATGCCTTGATACTTCCAGCAAACAAAGCGTTGCTACCATAAGCTGGCCGCCAGCCTCTCGTTCAAAACGTGAGAAGACATCAATTTCGAGGCTTGGTGACAGAAAAAGAAAACGCGTTAAATGATAAATACCAGGCCCCATTGACACAGATAAGTTAATTTCCATATGTTGCAAAAGTGGTACAGTTTAAGATCGTTTACAGTGCTCGAAAACAGAATGCTTCCAATTAGCTTTACAGTCGACTGGGTACCACTTACAGCAATTTAACCAGCTCATACCACTAGAGAAATTACATGAAATAAATTTTATCTAAGTAACCTAAATAACTTGGGCTTGTATTACTTATTTACCCAACGATATGACCTGAAAAGCGTTCTGAAACAAAGTAACGAGCAAGAAAATAGATTTACAATGTCATGGGTATTGCTTCAACTCTTGGTATACCCAAATAAAGTGCCGATTTGGTCTTGTCGTGGCTCTCTACAAAAAGTTCAAATGTAGGTTTGTTTACACCACCCTGCCTCAAGCATTAAACCACTATGTAAACAACTGTAATGCTTTCGTAGCGGCTAGAAATTAATTTTATAATGAATGCGAAATATAAACATGTTATGGTTTAGCAAGTAGTGTAAACGGAGAGATGATCCGTAATGCTGTTGTAAGGAAGCTAAGTTATAGTGGTACACTTAAAACAGGATCTTACAATGAAATCGTTTTGTACATTACTCCTTTGTTTATTATGTAGATAAGTACTAAAATTGCATCAACCATTTAGTCTAAAATAAGGAGCAAATGTGCAATAAAAGTGATACTCTTCCTCTACACAATCATCCAAGTAATGTTGTCATAAATGAGGCAACTGATGCAAAAATATGACTGATACACGAGCAAAAGTGTAAACGCGAAGAATAAAAACTTCAGCGTCGTTGAAATTCTCTTATTCTGAAGGTTCAGTTTACCATAGAACGTTTTTGAACAAAAATGGCAAACAATGAAACCATTTTCAAATCGCACCATCTCTAAAATGCAATTTATTTCATGCCACCTAAGACAACGTTTTAGTGTAAACGAAATCTCCAAACGGTACTATTTCGTACTGTCTTCCTTAAAACCTGCAGCGCGTCAAAGAACCTAAGGCTTACATGAAAAACGCCTCAACGTTAAGTACGACTAAGCATGAATTCCGTGTTACAATGACTGAAGTCTGGGCATAGTAAACCATGGAGAGAAGCAGTGAGGGGTTTGGACTCCGCCTCACACAAGATGGTCCATAAGATTTGGATAAAACGCGGTAGAAGAGTTTTGAAGGCTGGGTCAAAAAAATTCCCTGAGGATAAGCTTCGGAAACAGCTGCTGGACTGGTGTTCAAGCAGGATCTAAGAGTGAAGATTGATGCAGCCAACCTACCGTAATACATTGATACGAATTCATGATTTCTGAGAAATGCACGATTTTTGAGAAATGCATGATTTAACAGAGGTATTGGATATGTTGATTTTGTCATTTTGTTTTACATGTTTCATCTGCCCTGTTTTGACCAGCAAATAGTGACCATATAGTGTACTGACAATTCACACGAAGCCACAGCTGGTGTCAATTTTAAACAATGAATTATGAAATACTTCTCAGCAGCAAATAATATACATATTGTATCCACGAAACCTACGAGATCATGCCCACTGTAGCGAGCAAAACAGATGAATGCATACTATTTTTTGCTGGCCTTTACGAACTCATTATTCTTCCATTCAGCGGGATAGCTGAACTTCACCTGCCAATTTCTAAACATCCTGTTATAAATTACCCTATGACAAAATGTACACGGGCACTATGAATATGCAAACCAATGTCAAGTTGACACCTGGCCTTAAATTGCTTTTATCGGATAGGATCTCAAACATTTTGGGCAAGACTTCACAACTAATGTAGTCAGGGTATTGAATTTAACCAAATCCTCCGCATTTGACAATAACGTAAGATAATTCAGAAAAACGGAAACTTCTAAACAAACAACGGTAGTTTTCACACACAGATAAGCGTAGTCCATTGATTTCGAATGTAAAACATAATCAAGGACGACAACAACAGTTGCCAAGCGGCAAGAATAAAAACCTCACAGGACTGGGAGACGTAGAACAAACAGAAACTGGAAAGGGAAAAAGACCAAAAGGATGTTAACCCACATGGTTGAAAGATGGCTGGGAAATTGGATGAAGAAGGTACAAGATTGCAGTCAGTAGGAAATAATTCATCAGTCAATCAGTCAGTTAGTCAGTCCGTCTGCCTGTCTGTCTGTCTGCCCGTCCGTCCGTCCGTTCGTCAGTCAGTCAGTAAGTCCGTCCGTCGGTCCGTCGGTCGGTCGGTCAGTCATTTAGTCAGTCAGTCATTTAGTCAGTCAGTCATTTAGTCAATCAGTTAGTCAGTCAGTCATTTCGTCAGTCATTAGTCAGACAGACAGTCGGTTAGTCAACGAATAAACGAATTAATGAATAAATTAACCAATCGATTGAGCAAGTAAACAAACATTATTTCGTTTTCTCAATGAATTACTTAATTAACCAACCAATCAATCAATTATTTATTCATCAATCTTTTATTTAATCATTCCATCAATCAATCAGTCAATAACTTAATAAACAAACCAAACATTCCAATTAGCAAACAAATAATCAATCAATTAATCAATCAGTAAAGCATGTGGAAATAACTGGCAAAAAAATTAAGGCTGACAGTAACTTCTTACCTAATTAAATTATCCGGAAGACTGTTGATTTTATCAAGGACCATATCAAATTGTCCGAATACTCGAAGTTCTTCACATGCAAGGGTTAACCAAAGGGGATTTGACGAACCTTCCTTTTGCACAAGAGCGTTCATTTGATCATTATCCAGTCGCTTATTGTATATTGATAAAATATTTTTCACAATAGCCTAAAATATAAATATGGACAACACTTATAGTACAAATTTTTGAAATCTTAACTTGTGGATCACAGAAAAACTACGATGGATATACTAAGGGCGGAAAACGACCAGCCAGGTGATCCTGTGGCCGATAGACCTGGCACCCTGACGAGACCGACCCGCGCCTCGCTTTCGTGCTAACCGAGATAACACATATAAAACTTCAAATCGCTGTTGAGTATCTCAAAGGAGATAAGCAAAGCTGTGTTTAATTAAAAATAAGAAAATTAGCTCTTGTTTCATGTCCCCATTACGAGAACTATAACTTTATTAAAAAACTGTTCATAATATTGATTGCAACACAGTTTAATGAACGCAAGAATAAACTTCGAACAGCCATATCATTTTTAAAACTCCTACGAAAATGGAGCAGAAGTCAGTTAGATCGGAGCGCCTTACTATTTAGGACCAACCTCAGGAGTAAAAACACAACCCATGAAAAGAGGAGTTTATTTGGCTAAACACGCAATACTAAGTCATATTATTTATACAACAGCCAACAGAACTATCTAAACAACTCATTATTTTTTTCTTCCTTCAAAACTCACAAAAATAACCCGATGGTAATGTCTTTGGCTGCGGTTACATTTATAAGCAGGTGTTGGAATTCTGTGGAACAATCCAATTAACGCTAGAAAGAACAAGCTTACGATCTAATGTATAATATTTAAAAAATACTGGTACTGAACGTTGCCACTGTATGCTGTGGTTTCATAATTTCCGCGTACATACAAACACTTGATGCCCACTGTTTCCTACTCATAATTAACTTTTCAACGCTTTCACAAAATATTATTTAAATATTACATAGACCATAAAATTTGTTCCTGCACTGCGCTATCGGAGACGAAAACAATTCTTCTGCGAATTTTAGTTTTACGAGTCAAGTAACATTAATTAAGACCCTATAGGCCAAATACCTAATAAAGTAACAAGTTGTTATGGTTGGTAGTTTCCTGCCAAGGTAACGTATTGTACAAAGGCGAGATGGCTACAGCGGTTCCCTAGTCCTTCATTTTAGCAGTGGTGTTAAGCTTCCAAACCTCTGATTTTCAAGTCTGCAGATAGACAGACATTAAGCGGGGAAATAAAAAAACATTCCGGTATATAAGGTTTTAGACGTACTGAAGTAAGTAAATGATTAGTGAAAGGACTAACAAATCTTAAGCCGAAATTTTTGGCGTTAAGTGACGATAAAGGCATACAAATTTTCTTGTCAACATATTCTTCCAGCCCAAGGAAAGTGCAGTGACAGATGTCTGGCGAAACGATTTCACGTGAAGCATCCAAGAACCGTGAAGTAATTTTATGGATTCAAACATGACGTACACAAAAGTTTCCTATAGATCCAGCGTAAGATTGACGAGAATTCACAACACCTGCGAAGCTGAAAGTATTGTTTATACGGAATCTAATGAAATCCATTTAGCGCACGACTTACAAGGAATGACATGCTCTCGATGTACCTTATTTCAACTGTTGTAAGCCATAAAAGGCTGCTACACATTGCCCAGATTAGAGCTATATCTGTGTTGTGCAAAATACGAAAAACACATTGACTTACCCTTCTTGAGTTGTCATCAAGAGGCCCGCATATAATCTCCTTAGGATTCGTTTTGTATGCTCTCAACATCTGGTGACTAGGGGTTCCTTCAATCATCGACACGACGACTCGGACATTAGGTGACAGCTCCTCCGGTAACCACCGACTTAAAAATTGTTGTTTCTCTTCATCAAGCTTGAGAAAAGAAGATGCAATACTACGCGGTAAAACGATTTTAAAACACGCAAGCATTGACAAGGAACTGTCAAGGGAATAGTAAAGGGTAATTCCATGTCATTCCAATACAAAAAATACTGATCTGAAACCCACCCCCTTCAAATCACTTGAAATTTGGCGTGTACATTATTTACCATGAGAATGATTTAATTCGAAAATTTGAGCATCATACCTTCAATAGTTTTTGAGATATTACAAATCAAAACTCGGCTGAAAACGCACAAAATGGGCTTTACTCCACCTAAGATGTCCACTGTCGCAATTTATAGTATCGTGAAACAAAATCATGTACCATCTTTGTTGCTGCAATTTATGCAGAGGCAATACATAAACAGAGCTGAAATTTTCCGCATATTATTTCCTCAAGTTACATTACTTTGAAAAAAAATTGAGATAGTAAGTTACCTGCTTCTATAGTTAAGGGCATCTAAATTTCTAAATACATTAACGCATATATATACTGCAAATTCTACTTAAAACTTAAGAAACATGCCACATATGTAAACGAAATTAGGACCTGCAAGTGTTTAAAGCCTGTACATACCTTAAAACATTGCATTTAATAATTCTTACACTCCTACCATAAAAATTCCTACTAATTGGAATGGGATGCCTAATTGATGCCGACTACCGTCACTAAAATTGCTTCTCATGGGTAGATCAGATACAAAAAAAAAAGTTTCTTGTAGTATTCAGAGTCATAGTAAGTAATGTTTACAATATGTATGTGCACTAATATATTTAGAAATTTAGATGCCCCTAACTACAGAAGGCAACCTACCATCTCAAAATTACTTCTGAAAGTAATGTAACCAGAGAAAAAACTATGAAGAAATTTCAGCTCTGTATCTGTACTGCCTCTGCATAAATTGCAGCAAAGATGCAACAAAGATGGTACATATTTCTGTTTCACGGAACTCATAACCGTGCTCTTTGATATGCTATAACAGACTCCACATGGCAGAGGGAACCACCAAAGTATGATTTTTGAAATCGCAAAGTCAAAATAAATCTCTCTGTCAATTTTCGTGAGTATACCATGTATTCCCTTTCAAATATTCAATAAAATATATACTGCAAGAGTGGATACCTTGGATGCAGCAAAGCACATTTGGTGTATTTTTAACTGAGTTTTTATTTGTAATATCTCAAACACTATTGAAGATATGACACCCAAATTTTGGATTTGAATAATTCTCATGGTAGATAATGCCAAATTTCATGTGATTTAAGGAATTAGGAATTAGCAAAATAACGAAGTACAAAAGAAAGTGGACATTGCTAAAACAGACACACGCAAAAAACGATAAGGAGGAGAACAAGAAGCACAAGAACGTAAAAGGAAAAGAAGGAAAATGCGCAAAAGGGATAGTAGGTAGAATGGAAGGGGCGAAAACGCAAGAAAAAGAGGAATGAGGAAGATACAGAAGAATAGAGGAAAAGGAGAAAGAGAAAGAGAAAGAGAAGGAAGAAGAAAAACAGAATGATGTGGGAAGAGAAGGGAAAAGGAGGTAGGTGAAGAGGAAAAACTGGGGGAATGGAAGCAAGGGAGGAAGGGGGAAAGGAAAAGAGGAGACTGGGGAATGAGAAAAAACAACAAAAAGAAGAATGTAAAATCGTTTTAAAAAGAGCAGGACTGAGCCCTTTAGAAGGTAATGTTGGCCTCAATTCAAACTCAACATTGACTCCAGAAAAATTTGGTTTCCTTAACTGCTACTGTGTTTCATATCCTTGGCGTTTGTTCATGTAACCAAGGCGATCTGATAGACGATACATTACGATGGATTCCATGAAATATAGTATCATTTAATATAGTATATAACACGGAGCAAATATATACTGGTTACATAAACTACAAACTCACCTGGTTGATTGCGTCAATGTAAATAACGATAGGTTGTGTGTTAGGATTTGATAATAAACTACCACTAAGTTGTATCAGCGATTCTAAGTCCGAAACGATATCTTTCTACGGGAAACGAAGAAGCAAAACGAAAACATGTTACGAGTTTGTTTCAATTTGGTGCTTAAGGCACAGAGTATTTAGACTCAAACGCTTGTAGGACGAACAAATGATCAAATCTCCATTTTTAAACGAAATAACCGTACGACGTGATAATACATGTAAGGTATACAAGTAAAGTTCACCACGTCCGTCACTACCCTTGCCAATAACGGTGTTAATATACCAAACGCCTTAAGATAGAACTAGTCATTTCACTTTTGCTATAAGTGAATAGTCGCTGATCATGTCAACACAGACCATCGATAAGATCTTTTAAAACTCCTCTAAATTTATTGTGTTTTTTACAAACGTAATAGACCGTCTTGTTCAAAGGTGGGGTCCAGTCCCCTCACGCCTCTTCTGATGATGTTATACCACTGTTAAGTCGTAGTGCATGACAGTGGATATAGCAATCTTACTATGCCCAGATCACGCGTATTCGTACTCTTCGCTCAAGCGTCAGAAAATGTGTACTATTTTACGCGATGCAGTTTTTCATGAAGACGGTACGAAATCATGTCTTTTGGAGCTCTCGTTAACATTGAAATTTCAGATTTAAAAGCCACGGTCAGAGGAACAGATTTTAAGCCACCATTTCATGTCAAAATCAAAACTTGTTGAATGGTTGACAGTCAGAAGGCTCCATTCATATTAAGTCAAATCACACGCCATTAACAACTGGCCAACCAACACATTGCCGTACGTCCACGTTTGTTTTAGATCAGCACAAATTCTGGCACTGATCATTCCGACAGAAAAACTTTTAATATGTTCATGTTTGGATATTTGCTACTCTTTTTCACGGAAAGATACTCTCCTATTAACGCATTCAGAAACGAACAGCGCCGAAATATTTTCTCAGCAAACTCTTGAATGTAACTGTCCGAGATAAACCGGTAATTTTCAAAGATATCAAAGCTTATCTTCGAAAATCACTTTATATCTCAGTTAACCACTTTAAATCCTAAAAAATGCAAGATGTTCACCTAAATGCAGCAACAGAGCAACAATGAAACACAACATTCTCTCGCTGTTTCGACTCTTTCAAGGTGAGCACGTCCCGGTTATGTCTTCGTAGAGCGGAGATTCTTTTACGTCTGAAGAACAAGAGCTTTTTGGCGACGTCTACTAAACTATCTTTGGCAATATTACGCTATTTTGCACAACACTATAGAATGCTATGCTACACTTCCCTGCACCACAACAAGCACTACTCTGATTTACAATACTTTACTATATTATGTTTAATTTACTTTTTACTAGAGCAAAATATGTACATTTACAAATTATCTGTGGAAGAAAGACGAAGACGTCGACATCCTAAAGCCCTAGTCACATGTGAGTACGATGAAGATCAATACATTACAATAGAGTACCAGAGAACCCACATTTCGTACTCGGCGGGAAACGAGAACACGATTTATCAACTTACAAATGGAAAGGATTTATAAAAGTAAGGAAGCACTTAACATCGCAGGTTTTGTTCAATCCTACCTATAACATTAAGGGCTGGCAAACCAGTACAAGGAGCATCTATCATAACGCTACCTGCGACAGTTTGCAGACAAAGATCGAGGAAATGACGTCATTGGACTTGGTTGTATAAGTAGGCTGCCGTAATTACACAGAAACGACATTCTCGTTATTTATCGTTATTTATTTTGCTAAATTGAAATGAGCACAGAGCAAAACCTTGTGTGTGCTTCCTCTTTTGATCAAGGGTTATCTTAAACCATAGTTTTGAAAATTTGTCCAGATCATTGTCATTCTTGGAAACAATTCATAACCAAACCCCTGCTCTTAAGACACCTCCTTTTGTCTCCTCAATTTTGTCTGGTAACTTAATGACATTTTACATCTTTTTGTACATAGCACAAAATCAGTTGAAATTTTCGAACCTCGAGACGGGATCTCAGCTTTGCGTTGGTAAAATCATCTCCTAGTTCCCGTTTGGACATCAGAAAACAGCTTAAAATGGGAGATACGATGACGATCCAGGTTTTCTTCGTCATGTTGCAAATCGTATCTTCCGCCAATGGAGCATTAGACAATATTCGGTCGCAAGATTACAAGGTAGCGAGGCCTTTTTATATTCTGCTATATAGTATTGTACACTATTTTGTTAAGCATAAATTCTCTCTGAATAAGTGTCCGCTAAACAAATATGAATGAGTACCTTACCAGATCAGGGTTCACTTCCTTTGTTAATCTTTGGAGGAAAAAGGCAAGATCTGTTGACCCTGGTGTAGCGCCAACAAAATGATAAAACACTCGCCATTTCTTGAAGCCCCTAACAAGTTAATCCAAGAATAACACGTATTATTTTGAATGATACGAACAATTCTTATAAGATGAAGAGGCTAGGTTAGTCATTAGCCGAGGCGCACTAGCAGCCGAAGGTTTACGAGGATTCGTTGCCTTAATGTCGTGTATTTGCAAGTTGAAGGGACCTGAGCAGCTAGAAACGCGTTTAAAATTTTTCAAGGCAGCATGCGGATAATTGAACATAAGGGCGGATTTTAATTATTTATGACCTCTGGAGCGGCCGGTTAATCGAGGGGCAGTTAATCGTGGATCTATTGTAGTGACTAGAAACCAGTTTACATAAGAGCAGCCAACCAGGGTAAATGGGCTGGCTCGCCGTCTGATATATACAAGCCTTAGATAGCAAATGTTTTTGACATTCAATGGCCAGGTATACGTTTCACACACAGGAACAAATGCAGAAAGAAAGCTATAAATGCTATAAATGCTAAATGCTATAAATGCCATAAATGTTATAAATGCTATAAATGCTATACATGCTATACATGCTATACACGCTATAAATGCTATAGTGCTATAAACGCTTAATGCTCTAAATGTTATAAATGCTCAAACAAAGTTTTCGCTAGATATGAATACGTAACTTACGATGGACATGGGATCTTTTTGTCTCGTGCCATGGCGACGGTATCGTGAGCCATTTTAGCCATGATAGCTGACTTTCCTGCACCAGCTAGACCAATAACCATGATAGGGGACTTTGTGGTATCGTTTAAAACGTACTCGGTCACCTAAATGATGTAAGAAGGCAAGATGATCGAGCTTGATCGACTACAAATGACCACGACTGCATTGATCATCTCTATTCAGCATGAGCAGCGTCAAGTCTGCAGTCACAAACACGGGTTTCTATTCCTAAGTAAAAAAGTGCTACACCTTATGTATCGACCGGTCCATTCTGTTTACTTCTAACTCTTATGTAAACCTTCAGTTAAAAAAGGGTAATCAACAATATTCAGAAATGTATCTAAAAGATAAACACGAAACTGATCTTATCATAAACACCAATAAACAAAAATACGCCAAAGCAAATGAAATAAAGAAGTTTTAAATTCGCTGCCCTTTCGAAGTAAACAACCATCCAACAGCGAATTTGCGATCTACAAAGTCGCACAACAACAGACTTGTAGGTCGAAAAATCGCGGGACGGATGGCTTTCTTCTACAAAAGTGCAATAACATTACACCGTTTATATCTTTGTTCGTTGTAGCCCAAGAATACTAAACTTCTTGTGAGTCGTCTTGGATTGCAGCAAAGAACACGTCATTAAAATACACTGCATACTCTGGACGAAAAAATACTTCCAGAACCAATTTAGTCTTGTCTACCGATAAGACATTTGCTTTCAAAGCATGTAATGCAAAGTAAGTGTTGGCTCAGAGAATCACCTGTTCCAAGATCTTGTCCCTCCCTAACACACATTGTGATCTGCTATCTAGGAAAGCCTAAAACAACACAAAAGATATTCCAGTTTAAGTTAAAAGTGTTCTGTTGGTGAAAAACTGCGGCAAAATCAATGAGATTATCTACCCCAACGCCCATCCACTTAAAATTGTGTCCATTATGATCAACATATATCGGACTTTTCGTTAAATATTGTAGTCACTATAAACAGTTTGAGAACAAACCTTCTAAGAATATAATGGCTTTAAGAATTCATGGGTCGCAGTATTAAATCTACAGCCCAATCAACCATAAACGAGGTAGGAGTGTTCCAAACGTCTCCTTCATAATAAGAGCCAGGTTACGGTGCGCCAGGGTGATGCCGATAACAGGTTAAAAAATAATACCCAACCTTTGGGTTCCAACCGTTGAAATTGACTAACGTTACCTAAAAATGCAACTACAAAGCGACATTTTCCATCGAATACATTTGCAGGAAATGCTGATATTAATAAGACACTGCGAAAGAAAAGTTTGTTGAATTTTTATACGACATAAAAATTTAAGAAAGTATAAATCATTTTGGTAACGTGATTTGTATCCCTATTTAAAAACGTCTGCCTACTCTAAGAATATCAACTATGATGTCAAGAAGCATCCAAATGTGATCATTCTCCGTAACATAACATACAGTCTAACAAACAAATTTTTTAAAAAGACGTTAAGTGCAAAATACTATGACAAATAATGTCGTATAGTGTCCTAAAACGACAGAATTTACCTCATGTGCCTCCCTCTGTACTTGCAGAGGATCTTCTGGGCTGGGGTCAAGAGGATATAATTCTTCTATTCTTGATTTGAAAAAATCATAGACCTAGAAATACAATATAATATAAAATAACAAAGATAACATAATATATATATACGACATAATATATATAATATGATAAATGATGTGATGTGACAAATGATATGATATCTGATTTGATCTGATATATATGATACGATATGATGTGATATGATATGATATGACATGACATATGATATGATTTGATATGATATGATATGATATGATATGATATGATATGATATGAAATGATATATGATATGATATGATATGATATGATATGATATGACATGACATATGATATGATTTGATATGATATGATATGATATGATATGAAATGATATATGATATGATATGATATGATATGATATGATATGATATATATGATATGATATGATATGATATGATATATGATATATGATATGATATATGATATATGATATGATATGATATGATATGATATGATATGATTTGATATGATATGATGTGATATGATAT